>JBBPBR010000008.1:917780-940271 GCA_037974775.1 Cicer pinnatifidum
TTTATTAATATATTTAATTATTAATTTTATTTTAAAATAAATTAAAATATCAAAGTTATTTACCATTAAAAATAGAAGATCCAATTCTTCAAATATGGAAAATTTAATATGTATATTTACTACTAATATTCGTTTATAAAAAAAATTCTCAATACATTTAATATGATTATCACTTTTTCTTAATTATGAGAATTTAATTAATGGAGTTATATATTTCTTCTTTCTCATTTTAAATGTCTAATTATTTTTATTTATCTCAAATTATTTATTATTTTATAATTTTAATACAATATTAATTATTTAATAAACTACAATTAATAATAATAGTATTTGAGAAAATAAAACAAATGTTATCAATAAAATTAATATTTTTCTAAAAACAATATAATACACATCAAACAATTAAAATGAGATTTATGGAGTCTAGGAAAATAAAGTTACTAATAAAAAATATAAGAATCAACCAAACAAGACCCAATAAGGCATTGCCACGTATACAAAAAAGAGAGATTTTTTGTTTCAATAAATTGAGACCAAAGTTGGTCAGAAACACTTGTCGTTGTTCAGGCAAAATCCATGTGCCCACATGGATGATTGAGAGAGAGATTCATAAACTGAAGAAAAAAACAACTTTTTTATGTTTATGTTTATGTTTCATTAGATAAACAACAACCATTATATTTATGTCTTCACCAAAACAAACTGAACTTGTAGTATCAACAATACTAATAGAAAAAGAAGAAGAAAAAAACACAATGACCCACCAATGAAAATTTGCTCAAAACATCCAAAGTTTGAAACTTTTGATGACTCAAAGTAGTTTTAGTATCAAAAGGAGTAGAGGGTATTGGTAATTTTTTTATTTTTTTGAGTTTTGTGTTGAAGAGAAATGAAGAAGAGTGAGAGTGGTGGTTATGTGAGAGCAGATCAAATAGATCTGAAGAGTTTGGATGAACAATTACAGAGGCATCTTAGTAGAGCATGGACTATGGAGAAGAAGAATAAAGAGAAAGAAGATGAAAGTGAAGTTGAAGGAAGGTGTTCTAATACTACAACAAATCATAGACAAGAATGGGAGATTGATCCTTCAAAACTTTTAATCAAAACTGTCATTGCTCGTGGAACTTTTGGCACTGTTCATCGTGGTGTTTATGATGGTCAAGATGTTGCTGGTATTAAGTTTTTTATTCTTTTCTAATTCCACTTTCATGCATTGCATTCTTTTTTTCTTTTGGCATTGGTGATTTTCTTGTTTTGTGGTGCGTATTTAGTGTTTGACATGTGTTGGTATGTGACACAATACTAAGATATGTGGTTAAATTCAATTATTTAGTGGTGGCGACAAATATGTTAGTCAGTGTTTTGTCTTGTGTCTGTTTTTCTTCTGTGTCATTGTTTCATAGGTTTTTAATGAAATTTGTTGTCTTATGTAACTCTTTCTAAAAGAGCATGCACACTTGTGTGTGTGTTTGAATTCCATTTCTTATACCCTTTTGTTTAACACCACCATACATGTATGCAAGACGCACTCTTGTTCACTTGAAGAGGCTAATGTACTTGTTGGTTTCCCCTCTTCATGAAATGTGTAGCAAGCTGATGGGGTGCTAAGCCAAAGACAAGTTTTCAATTGCAACTTCGTAGTTAAATGAGAATGATTTAGCCTCAATGAACGTTTTAAATTGCAGTTGTAGTTACGCTGCGAATCTTTATACTGTGATAAAATGCGGTCAATAGTTGTAATGCCGTTGCGAGACCTCAAAATCCTTTATGTTGCGATGCCAAAAATAGTATATTCGTTATTTTGACCCAAAAACAAATCCTATTCCTTTGAGGTCTTAGCTTTAAATTAAAAGCATAATAAAGGATTATGAAGAGTTTGGTTTGAATTAAAAAAAATGATGATTTAGTTTAAGTTATGTATTGCAATTTTCACAACTTTGTCAAGTACTTTTTTTAGTGTGATTTAATCATGTTTAAAAACTTTACTATCAAAAACAATATTTTCTGCTTTTTTGTAAAGGAAAAAATAGAGTTAGACATGTTTCCATATTCTGCTCTCATTTATTTCATTGATAGAGTTTTTGGTTATTTTATCAATATTGAAACTTTGTAGATCAAGATATTAAAAAATCCGTGATTCACAAGATTGAGAAACCTTTTCCTTTTTTTGCTTCCTCTTTTTTTCTTTTCCTAGAATTCACAAGATTCACTTGATTGACAGTTGTGTGCATGAACTTTAATATTCTTATCTTCTTTTTTTTAACTTTCATGTGTTTTTTGTTTATTTCTAATGGACACCTGATTTTACTACCACAGAAAATAATTATAAAAATAAAATTATTGATTGGTAATGACATGTCATTATGTTGCCACATTTATTTCTGACTCAAAAAATATTCTTCTTGAAGTACAAATTCTAATTAGATTTAGTTATAGATACAAAATCAAATCTACTTGAACACATCTAATAAGTGGAACCAAAATAAAGTGCATGTTTAATTTTGCAATGACAAAAATTGATTTTGTAACATTTATTCTAGCTAAAAGTGAAATGAAAGAAAATGATTTATATTTTGATACCTTCATATAAAAGTGAGTTGAATAATAAATTTGAGGCAAAAAATAAATTTTATAGGCAAAAGCTCCAAATTCTAGCTTCAAGTTAGAATCAGTTATGGAGGAAAAATAAACTCTACTCTAAAATAACCGAAGATGTCAAAATCAATTCTACACTTCTAGAATCAGTTTTGTCGGTTCCAAATGTGGAACCAAACATAGTTTCTTATAGAATCAACTTATCTTTCATTTTGTTTTCTCAGTTAAGCTCCTTGATTGGGGTGAAGAAGGTCATAGATCAGATGCTGAAATAGCTTCATTGAGAGCAGCTTTTACACAAGAAGTTGCTGTTTGGCACAAACTTGACCATCCTAATGTAACCAAGGTAATATTTTAAGATTTTTTTCTTCTTCGAGTTAAACTGTGGTTTCCCTTTCGATCTTGAGACATGTGCAGTTGTCTGAGTTGTCAACATAGTTGAGATGTCAGGGTAACGTAGCAATGCATCTACAATCCAATTGTGATACAATGAATCAAATCGAATAAGGACACGAGTTATATTAATAAACAAAATGAAAATGCATAGATAAATGATGTAGAAGAGAATAGCAACTGAATGAAACATTTTAATTAAGAAAATATTTGAATGAAGCTCAAATTGTTCTGCATCTTCCTAGCATGCATTTGATATCATAACATGTGAAATTGCAAGCATTGGATTTGTGCTTAGGTTCAAACATTCATGTGAGAGTTTTCTTATTTAGCCTTGTTGGGTATGTCTCATAGTCAGTGATAAGTGGTTCACGGGTAATCTTGTATATTGGACCATAGTATTTAAACAATAGTTGTATACTGTATCCCTAAGTTTGAATTATAATAGAAAGTACTGTAGTCGCTCTGCATTCAGAGACATAGGCACAATTGACCGAATTCCATAATGACATCTCGTGTGTTCTTTGTTTGCATTTTTCATATCTATTTTGTTTTGAATTGGAGTTGTTGCTCTAACACGGTTAATGTTGAAACCATTTTGCAGTTTATTGGTGCAACAATGGGAACATCAGACCTACAGATACAAACAGAAAATGGTCATATAGGAATGCCAAGTAATCTTTGTTGTGTTGTTGTTGAGTATTGTCCTGGTGGTGCTTTGAAGTCATATCTAATTAAAAACAGAAGAAGGAAGCTGGCTTTTAAAGTTGTTGTTCAACTAGCTCTTGACCTTGCAAGAGGGTCCAATCCATATGCCTAATCTGTGTCATATAACTTTAACATGATAATTTTTTCTTTTGAGTAAAGTATCATTTGTTCCTGTATGAGATGATGTCACTATAGTCGTTGAATATATCAAAATTACTACAAAACATTCCCAAATGTGTCTTTTTTTAGGAAATTTATGGATCAGATTGATTAGCAAAAGACATATTTGAGTCTTGAAAATCAAACTAACTAAAGAAAGACACGTTCGAGGATAAAACCGACTAACAAAAGAGACATTTAGGTATATTTGTGTAACTTTGATAGTTTCAGGGACTACTGTGACAACTCCATGTTCATTTAAGGATCAAAATGACTATTTACTCGATTTTCTTCCTAAGCCTGAGTTTTTATTTTTTTTTTTTTACTTTATATAGGTTGAGTTATCTCCACATGAAGAAGATTGTCCATAGAGATGTTAAAACAGAAAATATGCTTCTGGACAAGACGCGAACTTTGAAGATAGCTGATTTCGGAGTAGCTCGTATCGAGGCTTCAAATCCTCATGACATGACTGGTGAAACTGGAACCCTTGGTTACATGGCTCCTGAGGTATAGGCTTATTTTCCATTGAAATTAGACATGGCATACTGTTTTTTGATTATTTCTATAAGTTCTTCAGGATAGCTTATGAAAACAGCTTATAGCTTATCTGAAAACAAACAAACTTTATATTATCTTTTGGAATTTTTACAAGTAGTTTGGTTCTGCACAAGTATTAAGTTGTTCATATTTTTGTTTGAATTGGTTCAAGATCATAAATATTGGTATATTAAAACTTACCTTAGAGAAATTTTGCAGGTTCTAAATGGTAGTGCATACAATAGAAAATGTGATGTGTATAGTTTTGGCATATGCTTATGGGAGATATACTGCTGTGACATGCCATATCCTGACCTTAGTTTCTCAGAAGTTACATCAGCTGTTGTAAGACAGGTAAATAAATTAACACATCTATTAGGGTGCATTTGTTTCATACAAAAATAGTATTTGAACATCAATTTGAGACACCTAAATTCGACAACCTTTTGAATAGTTAATGTTGTTCACATACACGGTTAATAAAGTGTTAGATTTGGTTAATAGATATATCAAGTGTCGCATCTCATTAACTATATACTGAACTTCATTAACACCACGAATTCATACGTGTTTAACCACAACTTGTAGGTGCTCATAATCTACATGTTGAAACACATGAAGTTGTGGTTAATAACTATCAAATTCATGATTAATACAAATACAATGATTGAAACTAGCTATGTTAAACCGTTCGAATGGAACTAACTGCAGAATCTAAGGCCTGAGATTCCGCGATGTTGTCCAAGTTCTCTAGCAAATGTGATGAAAAGATGTTGGGATGCTAATCCTGATAAGAGGCCAGAAATGGATGAAGTTGTCACCCTGTTGGAAGCTATTGACACTTCAAAGGGTGGAGGTATGATCCCTCTAGATCAGCCTCAAAGTTGTTTATGTTTCCGCCGGTATCGAGGACCTTGAAAAGATTTTTCACTATCAAATGAAAGTTCATCCCGGAAAAATGTTCGTTACACAATATTTTAAAACCAGTTGGCATTTCCAGAAACAATGAAAATCGGTTTGAATTTTATTTCATTGGAAGAAGAATAGAGAAAGAAGGAAGACACATGAAAGAAAATGTGAGTGAAAGGCATAGTTAATGAAATGCATAATTTTTGTAAAGCTAATTTGTACTTTTCATTTTCATTCCAACCATTTTTATATTATTGTCTCTTATGTATAAGTTGTACACTTTATAGTAGTAGCATCATGGATTGTTCCAACACTAATATATCAAGGTTCTGATGGTTCCATTTGATGTGATTTGGTTTGGCTAGATTTGCTCATGCACATAAATATGTGACCTATAATATTATAATATAGCATTTGAAATAAATATACAATTTGGCTTTTAGGGTGTCTTTGGTTCTGCTATGATAAAACTGAATTTTGAATGAGTCGATTTTGTAAAATTAATTCTGGTTAAAAGTGAGTTTAATGTAAATTGAATTTTGTTTGGATACTGTATAAAAGTGGGATGAACAATAAATCTAAGACAAACAAATCAATTGTATTGTAGAGGTAAAAATTCTATATTTTAATTTTAAGTTATAATCCATTCTAGAGATATAATCAATTTTCTTCGACAACATCCGAATATATCAAAATCATTTCTACACCTATGGAATCAATTTTGCTTCCTCCAAAAGTGAAATCAAACATACATTTAAAAGTTGATATATTTTGTGTTCCTTTGATTTTTCTTTTTCAAGTCGTTGTTTGGGGATATGATAAAAGTAGTCTTTACAAGGTTTGAAGAACTCTCATCTCAACTTAATTTTTGAATTGAGTTAGGTCAACTCCAAATTTTGTTTAAATGATCTAAAAAAAAATCTTAAATGATATCTTCAACTTACTTGCTACATTTGCAAATAAAGATCATTAGATACAAAAATTACAACTTCATGATCAAATGAGAAATAAAAGGTTGGTTTTGGATGGTGCATATTGACTCAGAGTATAGATACTACATGAATTTTGAGGTACAAATGAGTGATGTTCCTTTCCTGGTAGTTGATCTTTTATTTTTAAGCCAAAGATACAAGACATGCAAAAACATCACAATAGGATGTATTGATTCAGGGCTTGATGCCATTCTGCCTTTACATGAAATTACAACTCATTATGATAAATATTCTATTTCCTGATTTGTCTAATCTATTCTAGGAACGTAAATATATACAATTAAGGAGACACATTCATTCCTGATTCACATAGGAAACTAAGACCCTAACAATTAAAATATATTCTAGTTGGTGACTTACCACATGTTTTACAGTGTAATTAATAAGTGTCACATGTTTTATTGCCTTATTATATAAATTTAATTTTTTATCAACCAATATCACGAATAGAGTCAAGAACTTGGTAATATCACACAAACATTGAACTAGCTTTACAATTATCTTTAAAAAAATAAAGAACAAACAACAAATCAAAGAGCCAAATATGTCAACAAAGTATTATGTTTGTTCAAACAGTTTTTCTTCTGAGTTTCATTTCAACTCCACAAGAATACAACAACATGTATCCAAAATCAAGACTTGGGAATCCACATCTGATTCAATCATTGCTAGCCTTTCATTTCTTGAAGATTTGTACGTTTCATTGATATATGTGGCATCACAAGAGACACCATATTACAAATAAAAAAAAATGTTGAAGCTTAATTCTTCTCTTAGAAAGAGAAAAGGAAGTTCAAGTATTGAAACAAATGTATATAAAATAACTTCTTCATAGAAAAAAAATGAAAAAGAATGTCACAAAGTTGATCTCATGTAAAACAAATGGAATTGGAACATCAATAGTTTGGTTAGTAGATTTTTATTTTTTTTATAAATGGGAAATCAAATTATTATTTAGGTCACTGAATTTATTTTTTAATTTTGTTATTACAGAATGTACAAGGAA
Source organism: Cicer pinnatifidum (assembly GCA_037974775.1). Lineage (NCBI taxonomy): Eukaryota > Viridiplantae > Streptophyta > Magnoliopsida > Fabales > Fabaceae > Cicer > Cicer pinnatifidum. The sequence goes on from JBBPBR010000008.1 coordinate 925,083, forward strand.
AACAGTTGAAAGAAAATTTATTTTCTTCACCAAACCCTCTATGTGCACCAAACCATCACTTTGCGTTCCTTCGTATCTCATCTCCGACGTCTCCGACACGACTTTGCCATCTCATCGGTGCCATCCCATCTCAACTTCTCTTCCATCCCTGCACCACTTCTGTTTTTCTTGCCATTCTCGTTTCTGTTTCATTTTTTGTTTATTTTATTCTACAAATTGTAAGGGTTTCATTTTCTTTTTTATTGTTAGGGTTTCCTTTGCAAATGTTTAGGGTTCTGTTTAAACTAATATAATATAGTGAATAGTAAGTCTTAATATAATGATATTGGTGAATTCCAGGCTGCAATAAGCCCTGATGCGTCAAACATAGTTTGTGGTTCTGATGCATCCATCTCTAAACTGTTCTCAATTTACAATGTTAGTCTCTAGTATTATTTTCACAATTAAAATTCTGAATAACAAGTTCTTACCTGCCCCTTGAATTAGATTGGTGCAAATTGAATGTGAATATGTGATGATTATCACAGATTCTGAGTTAGCATAAGTTTCAGAAGTTCATGCCATCCTTGATATGACACAGTTAAAATTTCATGCCATGTGATAACTTAATTTTATGAATTTCCTTCTATTTTCTTTGATTGTGCAATGACTTTATTACACTATTACCCGTTCTTTCTCAACTTCTTCAGCAAAAATAAGATTACCACTACATGAGCACTGTTATTGAAAATCACTGTAGGTAGTTCTTTGCCCATTAGAGAACTTACTGATTTTGTAAGATTTCTATTACCTGTACTGTATGTATGCTGGACTAAAAATAGACTTATAGATAACTGATTTAGTAAAGATAATCTACTCCAATTGAAGTTTAGTAAACAGTGGATATCTAAACTGTTTTCAATTTGTTTGCCTGAATTCAAACTTGTTGGCTGGTTTTTATTTTTGTTCTCTTTTTTAATTTTAAGTGCTGTGTTGTTAACTTATTTTTTTTAGCATATATCAATTAATACTTACACTTTAGCTATTCTATTGTTTTTAGCATAAATTAGTCTTTAAAAAAAAAATCCACATCACTGTTTTCTGTGTTGAGTTATGAGTGTCCTTTACTCTTTTAGGAAAAAAGAAAATCTTTTGTTCCTTGAAGTACTATTATATTTGAAGCTTTCTTTTTATCTCACACTTTACAGTTGATACATATTTTGATCTATAAAAACATAGTGGTATTTTATCATCCCTAACATTGCTATGATTTATTGTAATTGTAATATAAATTAACAGGAACCATACAGGAACCATTTACTCTAGTTTTTATCTTTTAGGCTACTACTATTGAATCAAGTTTCAGAACTTGTCAAGACTAAGCCTCAGCCTCAGTCATGGCCTCAGCCTCAGTCAACAGGAGAGGTTAGTTGGAACTGTGTGTGATGTGAAGTGGCAATGTTCTAGTTTCTGTACACTGAGTCTGGCTTAGGAGTTGAGGGTTCTGAGTAAATTTAACCACAATTTATAGGTTTCATAAGATATTATCTTAAGGAATATATCTCACATAAATTTAAAATGTAAATGTGATAGAAATCGTCAGCAGTATTATGCTTTTTATTTTTATATCACTAATTTTTGGACATTGTTGATTTGCTAATTAATTTTTATTATTGGAAAGCTTGAAACAATGTAGTCTTTAGCCTCTTAACTGTATTCTTTGTCCTTTCAGCAAATATTACATGGTATATCTAGCTTGTCCCAAGATGACAGTGGAATTTTGCTCTCAGCTTCCTGCATGGATAGCCGGTATACTCCTAAATTCTATTTTTGTGAATCAAACCATGGTTTAGAGAACATACAATACAACATAGTGTTAAATAAACTGTGTTAGAATAAAATAACCATATCCGTCTATTTATTATATGGATTAGAATCAAAGATTAGGATGATAAATACTTCCTATTGTGATTTGTTCTAGATACAGAAATGGCTAATTGCCTAATTCAACAAACTATTTCTTCCTTCTTGTAGAGTTTATCTTTATAATATACTTCAAGTTGAAAAGGGATCTTTAAAATATTTTGAAGGAGGTCGCATAGATTCATTTTTTGTTAAGGTGAGGATTTTGCCCGTAACCCAAGATTTCTTTGTTCAGTTTAGTTCACGACTCCTGACTTTTTCTATGTCTGATGTGTGAATTCCAGGCTGCAATAAGCCCTGATGCGTCAAACATAGTTTGTGGTTCTAGTAATGGAAAAGCATATGTTTGGCAGGTAACGTTTCTTACTTTGAATCAGCTACTCTAAGTTAGGTACTTTGGTTGCAGTAGGGATGTAATTTAACTTAACTTTCAAAGACCAGGTTAACAAGCCCCAGGTTTTAGTTCTCTCTGATATGAGAATCTAACTTTATTTGTTTCACAGGTGCCGCTCGGATCTTGGAAAATTAGCAACTGCATCAGATGATTTCACAGTAAGCAACACAATTTATTTTTATTTCTTGTTTGCAATAATGACGTTAAGTTCAAGACTGTATTCACCCATTTTTTGATTCCACCTCTAGTTTTTTGTTTTTCTTCGGATTTGTAACTTTCCCTGATTTTGCATTTTTTAGGTCCGGTTATCGAAAAAATGCAGTTATGTTAGCACAACAAAGTCTCCATTTGCCATCTGAAGAAGAGTTATGGCCATGCCTAGTACGGAGTGCAAAATGCTATTAAATAATGAAGAAGTTTGCCCCAAGTCAGGTGACTCTGGTTGGTTTATCATCCAATGAAGCACCGCAAAACCCAGTTAAGTCAGCCACTCCAGTTACACCACAAAAAATGACTACATCTGAAGGCCATAAGAACCAATTTTCAGCAGAACTTGATCTAACTATATCTCCTCAAAAAACTCCAGAGTGTGCTTTGAAGAGCCCTTCATCTGTATTGAACCCGCCACCCTCCCTGAAAAGAACTATCCGGGACTACTTTGTTGCATCTTCATGAATTTTTTAGTAAGATTAAACTAACTAAATTCTGTTGAAAAGTAGTTGTAGATAGTGATCCTGTGATAGAGGTGGTATGTGTGCCTTGGAATTTCTTCAACGTTGTTATTGGGTAAGGTTCTCTTTCATGAGTTTTTAAATGCTCAGTTTATTTGCTATTTTAAACTTGTGATAAGGCATTTGTTGTCATTACTGCAGGTTATTTGAAATGTAAAGTGCATAAGGATTGGTTTTTGCAAGGATTGCTAAAGCTGTACAATTTTTTTGCTTCTGCTGATTTGCCAGAGACAATTGGTGTGTGCTCTAATGACAGCATACAAATTCTACTATCATGTTTTGAGCTAAACAATTAGGCTAAGTATTGGTGCCGGCTCATAAATGATGGTTGATTTCCATTAATAAACCATGAGCGGAACGCATGACTAGGCATAAGATGCTTGGCATGTACCTTGAAACTATAAGTGAATAACTCATGCTTTGTAGGTGCAATGTACAGAAATGAATGCACTAAAGTTTTGATTGCCGTCCATGTTTGAAGTGATTTGTTTTTATATGCTGCACTTGCTTTATTACTTTCTAAATATAGGAACACAATATTGTAGTAGGGGTGGCTCCGGGCTGGGATGATTTGAAACACTATTATTATTCATATAGCAAGGAGCAGGAAAGCCTAAAGGACCACTTGAAGCACTCCGTCCGAAGTTGCAGGTAAAATTCTTAGTTAATTTTTCCAAGCCTGTGTTCATATAAATAGTTAGCGTGTTTGGATTGCCATCAAAGACCTTTAAACTTATGTTTGCACAACAGAACATTATATTCACGTTTTCTGCCTTCAAAGTAGTTTAAACTTAGTTCGAAATGGAAACAAGGGTAAGGTTGCATGTAATCTGATTTTAAGGAATGTGATTAGCCGGTCCATTAGATGCCAACAAAACATTATGTTTACAGTAAAAGATTTTAAGGAAACATGTAATCTGAATATGGAATGTGATTAGCTGGTCCATTACATAATAGGAAACATTATGTTTAATGTAAAAGATTTTTTAAGGAAACACGTAATTTGTCATTAGTAGCTACGAGTTTGAGCTATAAATTGCATTTTCACAATGTGGTGCCTTTCTTCTTTGAAATTACAAGCAAATGATGATACATGTTAGAGATGGTTGTGCTAATAACTAGAAATAGGAATTTTGAAGCTGTTGTAACCATGAATTTCATGATGTGCTAGGATTGCACATTCAGAGGTCTTGATCATAACCTAATATTTTTTGTCATATGGATCACAAAAATGAAAGTCAATTTCTATAATTCCATTTGCAGTTATGTTCTATTCATACTTAAGCTTTAATTTCTCATCACATTTATTTTACTACATCCATTGCATAAGCATTGTTCTCTTTTTGATACTTGTTATCAATTCTACTTTGTTACTATTTCATTAAGTGTGTGTTTCTATTTTATTTATGTTTTGTTTGAGTCTTCTAATTCAAAGAGTTTAGTTGAGACGTGTAATTGCAGCATCTACAAGTTATATTTTAAGATTTATTTAATAACTAAAATAAATGCATTTCTATAGTTTTGTTTCATGTACTGTAAAGGATTTACTGCCATAGGTTTGATTAATAATATCCTAAAATGATGTCATGCCTATATACATGCAATTTTCAAATGTTGTAGAGCAGACTTTTGCTAGAGCCCTCAAACTACTATTGATGACTGATATCTCCATCAATTGCACACATCTTTTTTGGATGAGTATATTTAAATGTTGCTGAAAGTCTCTATTGTGCAGAGTAAAGATCATTTACATGAGGGACAATATGTTACACTAGTCCAAAGCGGAGCACAACCAATCTGGCGTAAGAAATCTATTCACCACCAATCTGGATAAAATCTTTTCTTTTCTCATGAATGCATGTGAAACAAGTTGGGTAGTTTAGGAGCTTTTTTAATGTAAATAATGAAATTACACATTGATTTAATGATGATTATTCTATTTTATCCTATTTGCATTTTGAATTTTGATTATTCATAATCTCATTTTGTGGACAAAACATTCACTGGGTATTGTTTTCAGCGCAAATAAAGAAAATTACACCTTAGTTTAACGAGTATTGTTGAAATTACACCTTGATTTAATTATAGTGTTTTTTGAATTGGCTTTTCATCATGGTTGTTTCATGTCTAATAATTTGATTAAAGGCTTTTAACTGAAAGGTTTCTTAAATCTTATTGGTGATGATTATGGTCAGTATTAAATCGAACAATATTCAATTATTAGTTTTCATCTATAAAAATTCTATGAAATATCTACAATAGTTACAAAAGTGCTATAAATTTCTATGTGTTATTAAATATCACATTAGTGTTTTTTTTTTTAAAATGTTGTAGATGTATGATATGTAATATGTGATATGGAGATATCTAGATATGTGATAGTTGATACAAACCTAAAATCTTTTGATTGATTATTTATAAAGATTAATTACATTTAAAAATAACATAATACTTTAATAAAATATCAACTCTTTTTAAATTTTTTTTGATATAATTTAATAAAATATCAACTATTTTTAAATTTTTGTAAAGTTTTACATAAATGGTCTATGTGGTATAGATATTTAATTTAATGGTGAATTTTATAAAATTTGTATCATTGAAAACATTATTGATTGGTGTCCTATTATGTGGATTTAATTTGTTCCTTCATCAAATAAAAATATTAAGAACTAAAGTATTTTTTTTATAAACATTAAGAACCAAAACTTATTATTTTCCAAAAAAATATGATTTAATGCTTTGTTTGATAAAATCAACATATAATTTATAATTGATAACTATTAAGTTAGTTCAATGTTTATTAAAATTAACAGTTTAATTAATTTAAAAATTTAAAATGATATAAAATAATATTTTTAACTAAAAATAAACTTTATTACATAATATGTAAAATACTTTAAAAATAGTAATTTAAAATTTATCAGTCTAATATATTTATTTATTTATTTATTGTAAATAATCTTTTGATATGTGATATGTGATATGCGATAGTGCTTATCAAATAATAGTTGTTATCGTCTATCAGCCGATAGCTGCTATCGCTAATCTAGGCGTTGTCGCTTATTAGGCGATAGACTATAACGCCTATCAGATGATAGGAGTTATTGACCGATAAGAGAAATGACCTATCAGGTTGATAGGTAAGCGATAAATGATAACAGCTCGATAGGCGCTTCCACTTATCAGTCGATAGGCGCTATAACCTATCTCCTTGATAGGCACTAGCGCCTATCGGACGATATTAGTTATCGCCTCCGATAGGTGCTTCCGTCTATCGTCCTCCGATAGGCGCTTCCGCCTATCGCATCTGATAGGCGCTTCCGCCTATCACCCCCGATAGGCGCTTCCGCCTATCACCCCCGATAGGCGCTTCCGCCTATCGCCCCCGATCCATAAGCGATAACAATATTTGTGATAACAATAATCAGCCTGATAGACGATAACATTAATCAGCCCGATAGGCGATAACAACTATCAACCTGATACGTGATAAAAGTTATCGCCTATCAGCTATCGGCTACCAACTATCAACTGATATGCGATTATTGATATAGGTGATAGGTGATCACTAATAGGTGATATATGATAGACTATAATGGATTGTTTATATGTGATACATGTTTGCTGATAGCTATTTGGTTTAAAATAACAATAAATGTGATATTTTTATGCAATCTTTTTGTCTATTGTTTACTAGATTTTTTTTATTTTTTATTTTGTATTAAATCCTTTTCTCCTCCTCCCAATGTGGTTTCCTAACCAACTTGTTGTCTTATGCTCCTAATTTGAGAACTAAAATAAACAGGAAGAGAATTGAAATATTGTGACTCTTTCTCATGTGAGTATAAATAGTGGTAATGATATTCATTATAAAAATGTGTTTCAAGGAGATGAGAGGAACAAGCTACACTCATTACAATCAACAATGTTCTAACAAAAACTCTATGTTAAGATCAACTTCATCGTGACAAAAAAAAAAATCAAGTTTTACATTAAAAAGATATAAGTCAATATTATATGGTAAGAATTTAGCTAATATTTCACAAGAATCAAGGCCTAAATTCTACTACAGGTGTGAAAATTTTATTGATGGGTAATATGTTAGTACATATTTAAACACTTTTGAGAGTTAGATTTTCTCATTCGTTAATGTTGTCTCCATTCACTTAAACTATTTTATTTCAACAAAAAATGGAAGGAATAACATATTCCACTCGTGCAAACACATTCTTAATTTTTGACAGAAGTACAAAAACATTTCTAATCTAAAGGTTACAAATTTGCTAATCATTTTATTTTCTGAATTGTATTTAACTTAAATACCCCTTCAGTTATTGTACATTCTTAATTTTTGACAGAAGTACAAAAACATTTCTAATCTAAAGGTTACAAATTTGCTAATCATTTTATTTTCTGAATTGTATTTAACTTAAACACCCCTTCACTTATTGTACATTTTTCTATACTATATGATTGGGATTCCAACCTTATATTGAAACAACATATTATAGTTTGCACAAATCTCAGTGCAACAAGCAACACTTATTATATAATTCAAATGATACAGGTAATGTGACAACAGAGAAGACAAACTAATTGATGACTCATAAGATTTTGTGATTGCAACACTTGGAAGACATGCCCATTATATTCATCGTGCACCTCAAACTCATTTCACTATCATAATATCTTACAGAACATCACATGCAATTAATAAATATCATTCACATATTCACAATATTGAATAGACATGCTACCTCCTTACATACTCAAAGGAAAATTCGTGCATGCGTAAACAAACAAAAATATTTTATATCTTCTCATATGAATAGCTCCATTACATAGATGAATTGACTGAATAAAAGTTACAAGCTTTTGTCAATTCAGTCTTAAAAATCATAATATCTGTTATTTAACTGAATGCTAGATTCTAGGTAACAAGCTGAAAAAATGGTTCTACGAACAATGCGAACAAACTTGAGGAAATGAACTTTGCCTTAAAGATCGAAACAAATGTGAATTCTAGACTCATTCGCGGTATTTAATAGCCGAAGAGCGCACATAAAGATCCTTAACCAGCAATCTTATAACTTGGATTCGCCAAATTATCCAAACCAGAATCAACTTGAATAGATTCTATGACATCACCAACTTTGAGATCAGCTAAGAAATCTTCATTTTTTGTTACATAGCCAAAAACTGCATATCTACCATCCAATATATTTGCATTGCTTGGAGTTAGCTCACTTTCTTTCAACAGCCAAAATACTTGGCTAGAGCCAGAGTTGTCCTCAAATTCCTACTCAACAACAACATAAAAGTAGTAAATTAAGGATATGTTTGTTTAATATTCAGATAACAGTGATTATAGATTATTTTTAGTGATTTTTATATAAAGCAGACGTTGATTTGTATTTTTCTATAATAGAGAAAATCATTGTTTGGCCCTGTTGGCTGTTCGGATAAACAACTTAATTAAACACGTATAGCATAAATACCTCTCACATAAGTAGAACTTATAAAAATAAGTTGAAAACAACTTATGGACATATAATAAGTTGTCTTCATAAGTTTTCTCAAATGCCCTTGTTAGTAGACAAACTCAAATAAATAAATCCAAACAGACCCTTAATCTTCTCTCATCTACCACACTCGTTAAAATTAGATTTTTGTATAAGCTACTAAAAACAACTTGCTTTAATAAAAAAACCATTCTTTTAGATTCTAGTTAATTTTAAAAGCTTAAAGACAACATAATTAACCAGACTCAAAAAAATTGATTTTTCAGTGAAATAATTTGTAACAAACAGACTCTAAAAAGAAGGAAAGAATGAAAAGTGATTAGCATGCATAAAAAATGGCCATATCAAAGAATAGAGTCTTACATCTCTTGCCATCGCCATTGTTCCGAATGCATTAAAAGGAAGCTTTGTTTGAGCCTTGTATAGACCAAGCTCCTGTCCAAACAAGACACAAGTTTTGAGATCTAGATTTCAATAGGTGCAAAAAGATTGGAAAAAAACTGAAATTACTTGAAACAAATAAGAAATTTTCCAAAAGATATCATATCAACCTATAAGTCTTAGGGCTATGAGCTCTTCATGGTATATATATTTTACCTCTAGAGTTTCTCCATAAACAGGTGCCTTTTCTCCATCTACCGTAATTTCTAACGGTATTGTTCTCATTTTCTCTGTACTTGGATCGATAAAACCCTCAGCAGGACCTTCAGGGTCACCGGTTTGGACGACAAACCCGTCCGCTGTACAAAACAAGACGAAAACAAAACAAAAACAAGACTATCTTGGTGAAATGTATAGCTAGAAAGCCTATTTTGGATATCCATATACAAAAAATTACATACTTTAATATGGTTTATGTAGCAGACACTTCAGATTGAAGGCATATCTAGTGGCTGAACACCAACACAACAATGGCACATGTAATTCAATTACTATCATTTTCTCAAATTGTTGTAGGCATTGACGTGTAAGTATCGTGTTAGGTGTTTGTATTTGTATAAGTGCTTCATAGATAATGGTACAATATAATGCAGCTTCGATCACATACAAATGAAGTATTGATGGTCTAGTAATCTAATTACTTGTTAATGATGAAAAATGTAAATATCAGATTTCTTACCTCTCTGGATCTCCATGCCATCGTAAAAGTGTCGTTCTACCAAGTCGATGAAATTTCCAGCAGTCACGGGGGCATTATAACCGTCAAGAACTATGTGGAAAACACATTCTTCCAAGTTTGGATTGTCTTTGATCTTGACCTTCATATCTACAGCTGCTCTCCCTTTCAATAATGGCATATTTTGGTATTCCTCAGGAACTTCATATGGAAATCCATCAACCATGTCTTCTTCAACACTGCAGAAATGCAATGCCCCAGGAACATCTCAGCTGCAGTCAATGAAAGGTTATATATGAGAAAAATCTTTCTCAACAAGATTAGTTTTCCAAGTCCTCCTCAAATTTTCTATTGTTAGAAGGAGGGTGTTGTTTTGTTTACATCTTAAATCCTGTCAATATTCCTGTTGGCACGGGAAAAAATCCCCGCCTGCGGGACCTAGATGGGACAGTGCCCACAGGGATTCCCTTGTACAGGTGAAAATTGACATCCCTAGTCAAAGCCGATCAAACATAGCAGGTTTTGGTAAACCAAATCAGTCTAGAGACATCATGCTAAAAATGGTAGGATTTGTAAGGGTCTAAATAAAACCTGAAGGGCAAATGAACTGGTTGCTTGTGTAGCACCGACACTTCATATTGAAGGCGTGTTCGGTGTTTGATATGTGTCAGTGTGCGCTACCAACACATGTATCAATTTCTTCCATTTTTCAAATGATTATCAGTGTAAACGTGTCAGTGTTATGTCTAAGTCAGTGTCAGTGCTTCATAGCCAGTTGCCAATCTAGCTTGCAATATCATGTTGTCAAAATGAATGCTTTCCACCAGCAGATTGACTAAGTGTGATCACTTGCTGCATAGTTAGTTCGACATTAATATTTTAGGCACAGTTGGTTACGATAACCAGAACAACTTAACTAGTGATCGACTTATTAGACCAATGATCTAGCTTGTTGACTAGGTAGACTTTAAATCAAATATAGTGACTTGGCTCAATAGATTAACGCTAACGCCTATAGCAGAAAATCTATGGATGAATAGGGTCTATATGTGGTTTATGCAAGTGATTTAGAAATCAAGATACTCACCCTCCAACATATTGAAGAAGTTCTTTCTGCTTCGGTCCAACGGCATCTCGATTTCTATCCTGCAGTATCAGTTCAAGCTCATCCATACCAGCTTCAAGCTTATCAAGCAGTTCAACTCCATGTTCTTTCTTCGATTCAGCTAAACCCGATACAATTAAGCTCTTCCCTTGCTTGAGAGCTCGAGACGCCTGCCTCACATTCTGCATCTCATGTGAAATAATTCAGTTTACATCCTTACTGGGAACAAAAAACGAAACACAAAAGATCATATGAAGGCCAGATACTTCAAAATAGGAGATGTTTCTGTGTCACCCACGTATCGCATACTAATACTCTTAGGATACTTCCAAATATGTATCCTAGTAGTAGCTGATTCTTTTTTTTGTTATTTAAAAATTTGTTATCAGATACGTTTGAGATACTTTGTGGATACATCTTCGTTAGGGTGCAATATAGACGAGAAATAGATCATATACGATCTGCGTGGGAAATGTAAAATCTCGACATAAAAAGAATAAAGAATCTTACTCTTTCGACAGAGTCAAGTGCCTTGACTCCAGCAATCTTAAGACTGTCTGTAATATCTTCAAGCGGTTTTTGAACTTCTCTAATCGCCTTATTGTCAATAGGAAGAGCATATCTCAACAATGCCCCGGGGTCCTTAATCGGCGGTCCAGATATCAATACAGATAGATCAGGTAAAACCGAGTTAGCTGCACCCGCATTGTTAGGCCACCCGAATGTAGGAACTCCAGTTATTAACCCAACTGCTAGTGCTATAGATATCGCGCATTGCTTGAAGCAAAATGATTTTTCTTTCTGCATCAAAATTCAACACAATAAACTTTGTGACTCGAATTATACATAGCAGTAATCTCAAGTTTCATTGTAAACATAAAGAAGACAAGGTAAATAATAACAATCAAGTACATGAAATGTTTCTAATTAAATTGAAAAATGAAAAACAAAAGATTAAAAGAAGTATTTAGAGTTAATATCTTATCAAATAGGCAATGTATATGATTCCAAACTACACAGTATTTATTACAAGTAGTACTGAAGATTGAAGCAACTAATCAATAATCATGAGCTATGAACCATTGACACAAACACCATACACGAGACTGATAATAATTTGTAAAATTGGAGAAATCGAACATAACTACACATGTCATGTTAGTGCCAAACACTAGATACACATTGTCGGAAAAACAAGTGAATAGTACCATTCCCCATTTTTGTGGAAAAAAAATACTTGTACATAAACATGATATGAAGAGAAAAAAAACATTAAAAATACAAAAAAATCACTTTACAAACATCCATTCTAAACAAGATAAAAGTCATCAAACTTCAAAATTAGCAAATGGGGTATCATATCTTACAAAAAATCAAAATTCCAAAAACAAATTCATTCTTAAAAAACACCTTATACTAAAAATAAAATTGTTCAAAATCACTTGAATAATCTTAAATTCATACCAAAGAAACAACATATTATTTAAAAAAGAACAAATTTTTAAGAAACTTACATGTTTACCATGAAATTGAGAATGATGGGGTTGTTGTGGTGGTTGGTAAGAGCAACGAGTAGTGAAACTTCGAAGTCCAACATTGGTATGAGAAAATTGGTAATTAAGAAACTTAGAGTGTTTACTGGAATGAAACAAAATGGGGGTAGTTGGAAAATTGGGACAGTAATGAAGAGAGATGATAGATGAAGCCATCGAAATTAGAGAACAAAACTCATATGTGAGACAGTGTAAGTGAAGCTACAAATTTTTGAGAAAGATAAGGTTTTGAGAAAGTTGAGGTTTATGTTTCGTCCATTCATCTTGATACTCTAGATAAGATAACATAACATTGAGCCCACGTAATCATGTTTTATTATTTTTTTAAGAGTTTGACGAATATGCATATCATTCTCTAATTATTTTACGATTATAATTGAAATTGTATAGTGAGATGATAGAGTTAATCGTTCTTTTTTTTTTCTCTCACAAGATAATTATATTGAAAGTGCAATTAAATATTAAATGTGGATATTTTTTATTGAAAAAATTCGTGAACTATGGTTAATTATGTTGCAGAAAACTAATTTATTTTATTTGATTCAAGATATACTATATTTTATTTAAATATTAAATAAATTTTTAATTTCTATAAAATTTTATTTATAATCTATAAAAAAGTTTATTTATTGTTAATCTCTATATAAAAAAATTGTAAAAGTTTAATATTTTTAATCCTTTAAAAAATCTATATATAATAAAAATAGAAATTAAAAATGTATAATTTTTTTTTTAAGACTAAACTTAAAACGTCGTAATTTTATAAGAACTAAAAATATATTTGAATTTAATGATGAGTTTTACCAATAATGCTCTAAACATTTTTTTTAGCACTACTCTCTTATTTGATAAAATACTAAACTCCACTCTTTTAAAAATAAATCTCATATAAAATGAATATGTATAAATTTCATAAATAAGAGATTAAGAGTTACAAAGATAATGTACAATTTTTTTTTAATTCACATAACTGCGATGTCTCAAGTTCGAACTCAGATGAGACGTTTAATATAACAATATTGATATTTTTCAATTGATTTAGGACTTAAAAATAGATGATTAGCAATTTTAGTTATTCATTCTTTCAATTAGACAATTTGAATCTCTCTAATATAATAATTGTGGATGATAAAAACTATTATAACTGTAGTAGTGTAATATTTAGTGTGATTTATTGTTGGGAAAATAAATATTAAGAAATTAAGAAATACAATCAAACATAAAAATATAATGGGAAATTCTAAAATATAAATAAAATAAAAAAATTGTGATAATTGTCTAAATAACAACTAAATAATAATATTATACGAATTTTCTTATAATACATACACTTATTTCAAATATCCAAGTATCCTTAATACGATCACAGTTTTTAAAACAAATATATAAATTACATCTTAGAAACCATTTAATACAAAAATATAAAATAAAAAAAGAAAACCAATTTAAATTTAAAGTATTTCTTATTGACCTATCTTATAAATATATATATATATATATATATATATATATATATATATATATATAATTGGTCTCCTTCCTCTTTTATGATGCTAAAACATTATAAAAAAAATTAGAACTAAATATATACATATATAGTATTGGTCTCCTTCCTCTTATATGATACTAAGCAAGTCATTATAGTTTGTTTATGTGTAGTCTTTAATTAGCATGATATTTGGTCTAACAAGTGCCCAAGTATAACATTATAGGTTGATCAAGAGACTTTTTGGGCAGTTGTCAAACAAACTAAGGGACCTTAAACACATCATCTTTCCAAGTGTAAAGAGCATCTTCATCAAATCACAATGGTATTACTATTTTCTATTAAAGCAAATATCATGATCGAGGACTTTTTTTACCTATCACATACTTAACACAAAACTCTAAGGGTCTCTTTGTTTAGATTTTATTTTTATTTTTATTGTAACAATCAAATTTAAGTTTTCAAAAGTATATTATTTTTAAAAAAATATCATTTTTATAAAATAAGTTATAATAAATAGACTTTAATTCGTATTGATCGCATTGTTAGAGACTTTGGGATGGTTATGATCACCCTATGTCTTCACTTCCCTTTTCACTTGTGACTTCATATTGGCTTCCCAATCTAATAATAGTTTTTTTTTAAACTCAAAATCCAACAATTGTCTTCCTTCTTGATCGACCTCTGCTGGAATCTTGGGATGTTCACTGTGATTTTTTTGCGTCTCTATAGTAATTGTCCCTAGACACTGGGCAAATTTCTTTGAGTTTGGAACATCTTAAAATCCTGCAAAGCAAATTGTTTGTCTCTTTTATTTATTTTTATTTAATTTTAGTTTTGTCTCTCTATTATTATCAATTTATAAAATTGGTCATTTTATTTTAAAAATCGACAATGTTGTCTCTCTCATATTTTTAAACTAAAAAATGACGATTTGATAAATTTTTAATGATGGAACGCATATTTCTATAATATAGAACAATTTAAATGCATTAATTAATCATGTCATTAATTAAATAAAAAATATGAAGAAATAAATTGAAGTTGATAGATAAGTTTTTAAGACATTTTATTTTAATTTTATGGTATTAATCATTCTACATATCATATGTCATGTTATTGAAAGCATCCAACGTCATCATTTTTTAGTTAAAAATAAGAGAAATAAATCAAAATTGTCGAATTTTAAAACAATATCAATTTCGTGAATCATTTAATTATTACGTGTTCAATTTTTAAAATATCAACTTCACTTTACAATTATTATAGTGGAAAATCAATAAAAATTTCATTCGTCTCAAATAAAATATCATATTTGAGTTGTGTACTATTTTTAAACAAATGATTAGTTGATAATCAATGACAAAATTAGTATC
>JBBPBR010000008.1:944832-963473 GCA_037974775.1 Cicer pinnatifidum
AAAAAATATAAAATAGAAAGGGATTTGTATATTATATTCACAAATTAAAATATTTTGGTAGTTTGTTATCTAAATCAATAAATTAACAATTATTTTATGAATTAAATAATTATTTGTTGACTTTTTTATTTTTGAAAAGATCATTTAATAAGAAAAAATATTATTTCATTATTTATAAGCATTATACTAAAATTTTATATTTTATCTTAAAAAGATATTTAGTATTCACTATTAGGAATAATAAAAATTAAAAACAAAATTTTTTTATTTATATTTTGATAAATAATATTTAGTTATTATAATTATATACATAATAATAAATACTTTAAAAAAAAACTTATTTAACTATTTATTTAAATATTAAATATAGCAATAAATATCGACTGATGTATGAAATAAATTCTCAAAATAGAATCTTATAATTAAGGATAAAGGTAGCCCTTCTTATTTAAGATTTTTGGTTTAGATTACATTTTTGGCTTTCTAGAATTTAGAGGATTTTGATCCCTAGACGAAAATGCAGGGATTTGTTTACATTCATGGATGGATGAGAGGCTGGCGTGGCTACTAATAGAACTATAATCGAATAGTTTGGTCAATTTATAAATTTATAGAATTTTTTAATATGTTAATTTAAATAATTAATATTTTAAAGTACATAATTTATTTATTTATTTTAATTTAAAATAAATGACATAGATAAATAAATACAAAATATATAAATTGATAAATTTTAAATTATAAAAAATAAATTTTAAATTATACTTTTAAAATATTTTAAATATTAATTAATAAAATTTATTTTTAATCAAAATTATTTTTTTTATATCATCTATATTTTAAACTAGTTGAACCACTAATTTTACTAAAAATTTCAAATAGCGTAATTATCATCTATTAGCTATATTTTATATTATAAGAATCAAATATCAATCTTAGCTCATTAGTAGTTACTACCAGCAAGCAACAGTTGCATTACCTTGGTTAAATCCAATTAGGGTTATATTTGTTACTTTTGTTCACTTACAAGTTGTTACTATTGTTAGCTATTAGCTATCTAACTCAACTCCTCTATATATAAAAGTTGATTCATGAGCACAAAAATATAATATTTCATTCAATTAGTATTCATGAGCACAAAAATGTAATATTTCCTTCAATTAATATGAGGTTTATTTAATAAAATTTAGTCCAACATTACTTTGAGAAAAATGTATAGTTTACTTTGATAATTCTAGTTCAACATACTCTGAAAGAGATCTAATTGAAATAAAGGTAGACTGGTGTAAGTATGTGATCAAAATGAAAATTATTTAATTTGTTGGAAAATTGACATTCTGCAACGTTGTGAATATGTAAATGTTAAAAATATGTTATGTAGTTCTGTTGTTGTAGTTCTGTTGTGTAGTTCTGTTATTGTAAATGTAAAAAATGTGTTATGTTAGTTTTGTTGTTAGTCCTGTTGTAAAAAATATAAAGTTATGTATTATGTTGTTGTGAACTGATAGTGTCAATATATAAAGTTATGTAGTTTTGTTGTTGTGAACCGATGATATCAATATATAAAGTTACAAGTTTGTTGTTGGATTGAAAAATATAGTAATTGTGTTAATATAATGTGCTGGATTGAAAATGATTTTGGAAAAAAAATTAAAAGACAGTGTTTTTTTTTTTTTAAAATGCCATAAAAAACTTGTTTAAACAAACAAGCGTTATTTTAAAAATTCCATTTGCAGCGTTTTTTTTAAAATATATAAAAATGCTCCTATTACAGCGTTTTTTTTTTTTTGAAAAATCGCTTTAAAAGCTATGTAACGTAAAGAGGTGGAAGCGCCATATTTTACAGCACTTTTTTGAAAAAGCGCAGTAAAACGTGCATAATAATGCACCTATTATAGCGCTTTTTGAAAAAGCGCTGTAAAACTAGTACATCAAGCAGCGCGTTTTTAGAAGGGATTTACAGCGCAAAAAAAGCGATGTAAAACCAGTACAACAAGCAGCGCATTTTTAGAAGGAATTTACAACGCTTTTTTATTTTAAAGAGCGCTATTGTATCTTTTTAAAGCGCTAGATACTACAACGCTTAATTTTTTGAAAAAACTTTGTAAATGACTTAAAAAAAGTGTTGTAAAAGATTATGATTGTGGTTAATGACTAATATGTGTTTTTGAGTGAAATCATATAAGAAAACAGGTTATTAATCATTAAGGAAAAAAGGAGAAAAATCTTATTCAAATTTGAAGGATTGAAATTTCTGAGGATGACCTCGCAGAGTATGATACTTCAAAACTGCAGAATATTCATCCTCACCAAAATGAATATTTTTTATTCATCAAGAGAAGACAAAATAGTATTAAAGAATGAATAAATAAAGCATGTGATATAAAGACGTCAAAAAGCAAAAGTATAGGTACGAGGACGGCTGATACTAGGATGAGTCTATAGTGAACATCTTGGAAAGCAACCCAACACCATTGAAAGTGATCCAACATATCTCTCACATGCTGAAAATGACTCATCATAAACCTACAAAAAAACAGTAGCTAACAAGACAAATATGTAGCTCTTACATATCTTAAAGAAAGGAAAAACAAAAGGACAACACATGTCCAAGTTCATAGGAATTCTGCAACCTCGTACTAGAGGATGGATTGAACCCAGTCAAAGGACATCTGGATGAAAATTTCGTAAATATGATCAAAGACCTTGGACTTTTTTTGATCAAGTCCCCAACGATCATAAGATGTTTGCCACATGGAAAGAGCACCACAAGATCTCTATAAAAGACATGGAGCTCTCCATTATCAATCACACAACAACATTGCATAAAAAGATCAAGAATCTCAAAGCTATCAAGAGCAATATCCATCATCTCCTTATACTTTCTATAATCTTTCACTAGATCTTCGAAATATATTTTTAGAAAGTGTTTAAGAGAAGAGAAACAATCATACACATATCAATTTGTAATTTCCACGTGAGTTTCACTAGGAAATAGTTGGAACTTGTAAGAAACAAGATTGTAAGCTTGGTGAGGCTAAAGAATAAACAAAGTGTAATCAACCTATGTGAGAAGTTAATCAATTTGATCGTTAGTAATCTCACAAATGTGTGAGGACTGGACATAGCTTTCATTGGGTGAACCAGTATAAAATTTGTGTGTGTCATTCAGCTCAAATTCAAAGGTTTAAATTACCATCCTCGGGTTCGCATTTAGATTTTCAAAACACGTGAATAACTTTTTTAAACAACAAAATTCATATTCAATCCCCCTTCTAGTTATATATAGCTACATCAGAAATTATAGACAATTAAACATGAAAAAAAATAATACTGAAATTGTATCGAAACCACCTATTTATATATAAGGAGAAAATAAAATAACTAAATTGAATGACACTTTTATATTGTAAGATAAATTAGTAGTATTAATAATAAGTATGTTTGTAAAAAAAACTTATAAATACACTTATTAAAATTGAATAACACTTATGTTTAGAGACAATTTTTTCCTAAAAAGTGTTTGTAATTAGAGACATATATAGTAATATTCAAGATCTGAAAATGCAACAAAATTCTTGTTATAATAGCGACAAAAAGTATATATTAATTGAATTATTTAATGTTATTATTCTTAATCTTCCATTTATTTAATTTAAAAATATTTAATGCAGGTGATTGATTAATTAAAATTAAAAAAAAAGACAATTTAGTAAATTTAATTATATTTTACATATACCATAAAATTATATTTTAAATTATATTTTAAAGGTAAGTACAATAAAATTAATTTTTAAATTTTACTTGAATTAAATATTAAAGAAAATTTTGGGTGATAATGTTGAAAGTTTTCTCTATGGGTTGATAATGACGGGTATGTGAGATATCATCCTAACATATTACCAATTTACAAAGTTTGTAATAACAATGTCATCCTATTTACAAAGTTTTTAAAAGAATAGAAGTGCCATATTGAGATCAGATTGCAGACACAGTTGGATTTGGAACATTATCACCATCATCATCATCTTTGTTTTCTCCGTTGAACCAGTAATAAGCATATAGTATAAGCTGAATAAGTCCAGAGATAACTCCAATACCATTACTGATCTGCAAGAATTAATACAAAGGTGAGCATATTAATCAACAATGGATTAAAATTCTTTCATATTCTAGAACTATTCAATTATTAATTACTGACAATAACATAAGAGTATACCTATGTCCCAAAATATAAGAAAAAAACGAATGAATGAAAATCGATGAAATTGTTTCAAATTTTAGACCAAAGATATAATTAATTACCAAGACATAAATGTCAAAAGGGTGGATGAGAGCATATGTTGTCCAGCACGCTCCATTAAGGAAGTTAGTTAAAGAGAGCCAGAATGGCATGTATTTCACACTCTTTGTTTTGATAACCTTTGCCTGTTCATTATATGTAACAAAACATCAACAAGTGTTAATTTGAAGTGAAACACTTCATATATGCTTGTTTCTTACCAATTCTAAAAAAATTGATTTTACTATTCAATAATTTGAGATTTAAAAAATAAACCTAAATTGTTTTGTTTTGCCTGTCGTAGTAAAAATCAATTTTTTTAAAAAAAAAAATCAATTTTTTAAAAATGATTTTTTTAAAAAAACTACTAAAACTTGTTTATCATTTGAAATAATTTTTAGATTATATTTATATATATATTTAAAAAAAAGTTGCAATAAATCGATGAACACTTTTGAAAAAAAAATAATTATTTTTTAAATGAAATTTTTTACTGAATAAACTTCAATTTATATATAAAGTATATGTGGGATAGAAGTTAATTACTTACCATGATGGTAAGAGGAGAGACGTACATCATTATGTTGAAGATATCACATATAATACCAACCACTAAAGACCTTTTGTTAGTGTCATGTAGTGCCAACATTGTTATAACAACGATGGCAGCAAAGAAAATAGCCTCTACGAACACATAAAGCATCAATCTCTTCTGAAATTAGAGAAAAACAGTAGTGAGTATCAGAATATATAGGAAATCATAGAACATTCAAATAAACAACGTGGTTTGATTGGACTTCTCTTAAAAAGAATGAATTATTTTTTGATAAAGTATACATTTCACACATATTTAGTAATATATTAATTAAAGATAAATTTTAGAATAATTTATCAAAAATAGTCATGAATTAATGAATGGCATGAAGAATCAGGGTTGAAGTATATATATACCCTTCCTTTGTTGTTGGCATAGATATAAAATATGGTAAGATAGACGAACTCGAATATAAGCCCAACGCTATTGATAGTAACGACCAAAATGCTGTTTGGATGCACAAAAGGCATTCCATAGAATACCCAAAATGCACAATTTAATAATGTAGCTATGTATGGGTCAGGCTTGAACTCCTCCACATCCTTTTGCTTTATAATCTTATAGAATGTTGGACTGCAATATTCATACATTACATTATAACAAACCAATCAATAATTTTAACATAATATCACATAATATTCAATTAAATTCATAAAATAACCTTCAAAACATACATTTTAAATGCAATTTTATTTTTTAAGATTTTATATTATAAGACGTCTTTTAATTTCAGTGCTATGGTAACAAGTAACAATATCTCATAAATTAAGAAACTAAATTGACTACTTTTTACCAAAAATTAAATATTTTGTCACCATACACAAATAATAACTGAAATTTAAATTTCATACTAGTACCCTACAGAAAAACAAGGGGCTTTCATTGAGTTCAGTGTAGAGTTAATTAATTTACCTTATATAATCATTGAACTCAATAAATTAATTGATAAGAACAAAAAGATCAAATTATTTAACATGCAAGATAAATCACGATTGACGCATACAAAAAAAAAAAAAAAAATAACAGAGTAAAGAGAGAAAGAGAGTTTAATTACGCTGGTGAGAAGAACAAACCGAACGAGATAACATTGCCTGCATTATTCAAAATAAAATAGATCAAATTATTTTTTTCATACACGAATTGATTAATTTAATGCAACGAAAATCAAATTAAAACTCGAACATAGAAATTCAATTGATATATGTTACGATTGAAAAAGAGAAGAAAAAGTATAATAAGAAACCTATAATTCCAACAATGTTACGAGCTAATGAAGCAGTCACCATTTTTGTGCAGAGATAATGCAAAACAGAAAACACGTTGAAAAGAAAAGAGAGAGAAGAAGAACAGAACACGTGAGCGAAGAAGGAGACTGAAACAATTACGGTTATATAGAGTTTTTTTTTTCTATTTTTTTTTATTAGTTTAATTTTGTTTTTGAAAAACTAATATACTTGTAATCCCTATCATTACAACTTTATTTTCGGTGTTTAAGTTGGTTTTTTTTCAAAAGTTGTTATTAAAACTTGTTTTTTCTTTAAATCTATCTGTATTCAAATTTGTTGTTATTTCGTTCATATCATTATAAATTTAATTTGGGCATGCAAGTTAATATTCTTTTATTTTTCAAATTTAAATATAAAATTTTGTAATTATATATGAATTTCTTTATTATTTAAATATAAATAGAAAAAATTTATCTATATTCAAATTTTAAATTCAAATTATTTAAGTTTTTTGGTATAGATTACATTTTTGGCTTTCTAGAATTTAGAGGATTTTGATCTCTTGACGAAAATGGATGAGAGGTTCGCGTGGCTACTAATAGAACTATAATCGAATAGTTTGGTTAATTTATAAATTTATAGAATTTTTTAATATGAAAATTTAAATAATTAGTATTTTAAAGTATATAATTTATTTATTTATTTTAACTTAAAATAAATGAAATAGATAAATAAATACAAAATATATAAATTGATAAATTTTAAATTATAAAAAATAAAATTTTAATTATTACTTTTAAAATATTTTAAATATTAATTAATAAAATTTATTTTTAATCAAAATTATTTTTTTATATCATCTATATTTTAAAGTAATTGAACCACTAATTTTACTAAACATTTCAAATAGCTTATCAGCTATTAGTTATTAGTATTACTAGATCTCTATAAAAGATAGGGAGCTCTCCATTATCAATCACACAAAAACATTGCATAAAAAAATTAAGAATCTCAAAGCTATCAAGAACAATATGCATCCTCTTCTTATACTTTCTATAATCTTACTAGGTCTTTGAAATATCTTTTTAGAAAGTGTTTAAGAGAAGAGAAACAATCATACACATATCAATTTGTAATTTCCACATGAGTTTCACTTGGAAATAGTTGAAACTTGTAAGAAACAAAATTGTAAGCTTGGTGAGGCTAAAGAATACACAAAGTGTAATCAACCTCTGTGAAAGGTTAATCAGTTTGATCATGTCAAATCTTACAAGTGTGTGAGTATTGGACGTAGCTTTCATTGGGTGAACCAGTATAAAAGTTGTGTGTGTCATTCTCTATATTTTCTCTTTCTTTTAGTCAACTCAAATTCAAAGGTTTAAATTACCATCTTCTGGTTCGCATCCTCTCAGAGAGGATAACTTTTTAAAACACGTGAATAACCTTTTTAAACAACAAAATCCCTATTTAATCTCCATTCTAGTGATATTTAGCTACATCAGAAATTGCACATAAGAAGAAAAGTAAAATTATTGTTTTATGATATTTTTTCTTAATTATTAATTTGTGTGATACATACAAATAAAGGGTAGCCTGTTTTTTCTTGAGTGTCACTTTTTAATATCAAATTTTTATTTTAAAATGAATGTTATTTTTAATTTTTAATATAGTTTTAATTATTTTTTATTGTATCATTTAATTATTACGTGTTTAAATTTTAAAATATCAATTTCACTTTACAATTATTATAGTGGAAAATAAATCAAAACTTCATTCGTCTTAAATTAAATATCATATTTGAGTTGTGTAGGATTTTTAAACAAATGATTAGTTGATAATCAATGGCAAAATTAGTATTATTTACTAAAATATTTTTATTAGTTGTAGTTAGTGAAATAGTTAATTTGATTCGAATCTAATAAATAAAAGTATATTAGAATGAAAAAAATAATAAATATAGTATTATTCTAAATTGATAATTATTTTGAGACAAATAAAATGTTCATATGAGAAAGTTTTTATAAAACATGGAGAGTAATTAATAAAGATAATTTGAAAAATGATTATTATCTTTCTTCTAATTATTTAATTTATTAACATGTGTGTAAAAACCTTAACTGACATTTTTTTAAAAATAGAAAGAGTAATAAAAATAATTAAATGTTTTTAATTGAAATACTATCAATATAAATAAATTGGAGCTTAATCGAAGTACTATCAAATTTTGCATATGCCTTTAAGTATTATGATATAAAAAAAAAACCTCAAATTTTATTTTTTAGGCTAAATACCACATGTAATCCTTTAACTTAATCTCAATTAATGATTTAATCATTTATCTTTTTTTTTTCTTTCCGTTTTGATCCTTTATGTTTTTTAAATAATTTCAGGGTTACCCTTTAAGTGAGGTTCTTCGTTAAAAAATCCCTCCTCCGTTTTCTCTTTATTTGGGTTTTCTCTCCCATTTCTCTTTATGTTGTTTGGTTTCTATTGTCATCTCCCTTCTCCAAATTCCCAAATTCATGAACCCTAACTTTCCCATATCCCATCTCTCGTTCCCCTCTATCTTCACTCTCGTTCCCCTCAATCCCAGCCTGCACAAGCTCAGCCAAGAACTTTCAGGCCAAAGTTCAAAACATGGAGGAAATAATTTTAGGAAAAATCACATGGAGGAACTGTCACTTTTTGATATTAAGAACTCTTTGATACATCATTTTGTTTATGTATTTGTAATTTTGTTTATTAGGAGCAAATCAACATTCTGTTTATTATGTATTTGTCATTCTGTTTTGTGATGAATTCTGAACAATTACTATGTTATGAATGAATTCTGAGTTTTGAATGAATTCTGAAGCAAGTAGGAACAACAATGAATTATGAATGAATTATTGTGTTATGATTGAATTCTGAAGCAAGCGGGAACAACAATGAAATTTGGGAATTTAGAGAAGGGAGATGACAGAGGGGAACGTGAGATATGATATGGGAAAGTTAGGGTTCATGAATTTGTGAATTTGGAGAAGAGAGATGACAACATAAACCAAACAACATAAAGAGAAATGGGAGAAAAAATCCAAATGAAGAGAAAACGGAGGAGGGATTTTTTAACGTTTTCTTAATAGAACCTCACTTAAAGGGTAACCTGAAATTATTCAAAAACATAAATGATCAAAACGGGAAAAAAAAAGATAAATGACTAAATCGTTAACTGAAATTAAGTTAAGGAACTACATGTGGTATTTAGTCTATTTTTTATTTATTTTTACTCGTCAAACTTGATTTCATGATTTGGATTTTATTTAATTTGACTTTTAACGTTTAAAAATTAATTTCTAACAAAATGTTTAAATATTTATATTTTATCCTTTTATAATTAAAGAATTTTAAATTTTTATGGAAAAAATATTTATCATATTTAAAAGGTATCTTATAAAAGATAATGCAAAAATTTATGAGCACATATGAGTTGGACTTAACAATATAAACTAAAACTATTTAAATAAAATATTGTGTGAACTTAAAGCCAAAGAAAAAATTTGTAGAAACTAAATATGTAATTTTAAAAGTTATGTTTTTTAATTTAAATTTTATCATTTTTTTTATCATTTTTATCCTTTTTGGTTTACTTAAATAACTTATTTTTTTAAAATATCTATAGTTATATGTAAAAGGATATTATGTTTTGGGATAACGGTTTTTCCTTTTAATTTTAGCCTTTGTTTCAATTATTTTATTAACAATCTCATATTTTTACCAATCAAATAACAGAATCTTTTAAATAGTATAAATTTTATAACCTTTTAATATTTTTATCAGAGAAGCATACAGCGTGCATGCGGATTAATTTGGAAAGGGATTTGTTGAGGCTAACGACATATTAGAAAATTTTATTTCTAACTTACAATTAAATGATTCATTTACAAAACAAAAATAAAATGAATAATTTTTTCAATTTTCGATATAATATTACTTATTTTCTTTTACTATACCTTCTAGTTAAACATACACGAATCTGATCTAGCACTACAAGAAAATTGATTTATCGTGACAGACAAAGCTTGTCACTAAAAGTTAAAAATTGTAAGTAAATGTCAATAATACTTTAAGTGACATTCAAATTCACCGTCAACTATAAGGGGCGTCTTGCAACACTTTGAAGACGGTCACTACATGTTCTGAGGATTGTCACAATATGTTTTTAATTTCTACCTACAATAATGACGGTCACTAAAAACTAGTAAAATATAAATAAAGAATTTGCATATTCTTAAGGTATTTTCTGTCACTAAAATGTTTTATTATTTATTAAATTAAATTTATTTTATCTCCCTATTAATTGTAATTCTAAATTGTTAATACCAGTAAATTAAATTTAAACTTCTAATTTATTTTTATTAACTAATGTCATTGAAACATATAATAAAATATAATTTAATTTTACTAATTCTATTAAAACATACAATAAATAGTTATTTTGCTCTAAAAGATTCAATAAATTTTTAAAGGAAGCTAGAATGAGTTTCTTAACATTTAATGTGATAAACTGCACACTAATTTCATAGAGAACAATAATCATCTTTCTAAACAAAATATTTTATAAATACTCCAAAAAGTTTTGGTTATGAATATATTTCATATCACTACAGAGGAAACAATGGTACAAAAATATATGAATGAAATTTCCATATCACTATTGTGCAGTGGTGTAAAAAGAAGCAAAGCATCACACCATTCTCAAAAGCAGAATTATGCTTTGTTGTGGGAGTTTGATCTAATGATGACATAGAATGAACATGGACGGTCCTCTCCATATCTGATCGAGCAGCCTTTTCTTTTTCTATATCTTGGAAAAAAAAACGAAGTGCTTGATTTAGGAATTTGAAAAACAATATTCCCAATGGTTCTAATAAGACATGACTTCATTTAAGAAATTGTAGAACCTGGGCCTCAACAACATTAATTCGAGACAAAGTTTGAGATATGCGGTCATTCACAGGTCGCTCTCTTTCCTCGGCAGTGGCAGCTTTAGCCTCGACTTCCTATAAAGTCCATTGAAAAAGATATAGAAACACAATAATATCCACTAGAAAAAAAATTTATAATGAAAATTAAAAAGTATTCTAGAGACCTGAAGTTGAGAATTGAGAGATCTTTCAACTGCAGTCGAAGCTTCAGCTCTTCTAGCATTTGTGTCCTATCATCAGGTGAATTCTAGTCTAGAACAAATCCAAGGCAAGAGAACATAAAATAGAAGGAAATGCAATTCTCGGACATATGTTTATTACCTACATGGCTTCAATTTGCCTTAAAAGAGGCCTTGTGGATTCTACAACTTGTGTAATCTGTTCTTCACACCGTCTTTGGCATGCCTATGGAAAGCAAGTCAAATTAGAAAACAACCTACAACACAAACAAGCAAAAGCATCATCCTCCAAAAGTCAAATAATTGAAAGACATGCAGAGAGCATGGGAGCAGACCTGGTAACGTTTTTGAAGATCCTCGATGTCCCTGTGAAGCATGTCTTCTTTGAATACAACCTGAATAGAGATAAAGGGAACAAATGAATTATAAGCAATATCCTGAGAAAATCAACTAGTAAAAAGAAAGACAAAGAGACATCAAACACAACAAAAACCTGTTGTTCCTTTCTACTTAGAGTTTGTCTCAACTCTTCACGTGTCTGGACTAGCATAGATTCACGTTCCTCGGCTTCTCTTAGACGACTCTCTAGCTCTGTTCTTGCTTCATTATTTTCTTGAGCCTCTGCTAATGCTTCAGCCTCCTTAGCAGCAGCAAAAGCATTAGTGTAACACTTTTTATGTGGTGCAAGTTCATTTTGATGTTTTTCTTTTGTGTTTCTTGATACTTTCTACCTTATTCTCCTCTACATGGATTGCATGACATTAACCAAGCAGCAGCTTAAATTATAAATACATATAAATATTAGGATTGTCAACATCTGCTGCTTTAAAAAGGAATTTCATACTTTCTAATGAAATAGATGATCCACAGTAGCACACAAGAGTAAATCAGAAATAAGTCACTAACTTTGTAAGGACATTCCACACTTTTTATATATGATTACATAACACTTTTCAACTTCAAAGTTCAAACTTAATTAGCTTTTTTATGAACAAATATAATATTAATAATGGTGACAACTACGTTTGAAGATGGAGAACATATATAAAAACAAACAACGTCACACCAAGAAGATAGGAGAACATAACATTGCACTTAGACAAAATTATAGACAAATAAACATGAAAAAAATAATACTAAAATTTTATCGAAACCACTTATTTAAATAAAAGGAGAAAATAAAATAACTAAATTGAATGACACTTTTATATTGTAAGATAAATTAGTAGTATTAATAATAAATATGTTTGTAAAAAAATTATAAATTTATTAAGATTACACTTATATTTAGAGACAATTTTGTCCTAAAAAGTGTTTATAATTAGAGATAGTAATAATCAAAATCTGAAAATGCAACAAAATTCTTGCTATAATAGCGACAAAAGGTATATAATTGAATTATTTAATGTTATTATTCTTAATCTACCATTTATTTAATTTAAAAATATTTAATGCAGGTGGTTGATTAATTAAAAAAAAAAAAGACAATTTAGTAAATTTAATTTATATTTTACATAAACCATAAGTAAAATTTAATGCAATATCATTTATAATATTTAAAGGTTAGTACAATAAAATTAATTTTTAAATGTTGAATTAAAGATTAAAAAAAAGGTGATAATGTTGAAAGTTTTCACTGTGGGTTGATAATGACGGGTATGTGAGATATCATCCTAAGTTAGGATTCCTAACATATTATCAATTTACAAAGTTTGTAATAACAATATCATCCTATTTACAAAGTTTTTAAAAGAATAGAAGTGCCATATTGAGATCAGATTGCAGACACAGTTGGATTTGAAACATGATCATCATCTTTATTATCTTTGTTTTCTCCGTTGAACCAGTAGTAAGCATATAGTATGAGCTGAACAAGTCCAGAGATAACTCCAATACCATTGCTGATCTGCAAGAATTAATACAAAGGTGAGCATATTAATCAACAATGGGTTAAAAATCTTTCAGAACTATTCAATTATTAATTACTGACAATAATATAAGAGTATACCTATGTCCCAAATATATAAGAAAAAAAATGAATGAATGAAAATTGATGAAATTGTTTTAAATTTTAGACCAAAGATATTAATTACCAAGACATAAATGTCAAAAGGGTGGATGAGAGCATATGTTGTCCAGCACGCTCCATTAAGGAAGTTAGTCAAAGAGAGCCAGAATGGCATATATTTCACACTCTTTGTTTTGATAACCTTTGCCTGTTCATTATATGTAACAAAACATCAACAAGAGTTAATTTGGAGTGAAACACTTCATTTATGCCCGTTTCTTATCAATTCTAAAAAACTTGATTTTACTATTTAGTAATTTGAGATTTAAAAAATAAACCTAAATTGTTTTGTTTTGCATGTTGTAGTAGAAATTAATATTTTTAGATTATATATATATATATATATATATATATATATATATATATATATATATATATATATATATATTTTAAAAAAAAAGTTGTAATAAACAGATGAAAACTTTTGAAAAAAAACAATTGTTTTTCAAATAAAACTTTTTAGTGAATAAACTTCAATTTATATATAAATTATATGCGATAGAAGTTAATTACTTACCATGATGGTAAGAGGAGAGACGTACATCATTATGTTGAAGATATCACATATAATACCAACCACTAAAGACCTTTCGGTAGTGCCATGTAGTGCCAACATTGTTATAAGAACGATGGTAGCAAAGAAAATAGCCTCTACGAACACATAAAGCATCAATCTCTTCTGAAATTAGAGACAAACAGTAGTGAGAAGCAGAATATATAGAAGATCATTGAACATTCAAATAAGCAACTTGGTTTGATTGAGCTTCTCTTAAAAGAAGAAACAGAACATTTGAGAAATTAAAAGCTTCTCTTAAAATATCAGTTAAAAGAAGAATCAAGGTTGAAGTATATACATACCCTTCCTTTATTGTTGGCATAGACATAAAATATGGTAAGATAGACGAACTCGAATATAAGCCCAACGCTATTGATAGTAACGACCAAAATGCTGTTTAGATGCACAAAAGGCATTCCATAGAATACCCAAAATGCACAATTTAATAATGTAGCTATGTATGGGTCAGGCTTGAACTCCTCCACATCCTTTTGCTTTATAATCTTATAGAATGTTGGACTGCAATATTCATACATTACATTATAACAAACCAATCAATAATTTTAACATAATATTCAATTAAATTCATAAAATAACCATCAAAACATACATTTTAAATGCAATTTTATTTTATAAGATTTTATATTATAAGACGTGTTATAATTTCAGTGCTATGGTAACAAGTAACAACATCTCATAAATTAAGAAACTAAATTGACTACTTTTTACCAAAAATTAAATATTTTGTCACCATACATAAATAATAACAGAAATTTAAATTTCATACTAGTACTGTACAGAAAAACAGGGGGCGTTCATTGAGTTCAGTGTTGAGTCAATTAATTTACCTTATATACTCATTAAACTAAATAAATTAATTGATAAGAACAAAAAGATTAAATTATTTTACATGCAAGATAAATCACGATTGACGCATACACAAAAAAATAAAATAACAGAGTAACGAGAGAAAGAGAGTTTAATTACGCTGGTGAGAAGAACAAACCGAACGAGATAACATTGCCTGCATTATTCAAAATAAAATAGATCAAATTATTTTTTTCATACATGAATTGATTAATTTAATGCAATGAAAATCAAATTAAAACTCAGAACATAGAAATTCAATTGATATATGTTACAATTGAAAAAGAGAAGAAGAAGTATAATAAGAAACCTATAATTCCAACAATGTTACGAGCTAATGAAGCAGTCACCATTTTTGTGCAGAGATAATGCAAAACAGAAAACACGTTCAAAAGAAAAGAGAGAGAAGAAGAACAGAACACGTGAACGAAGAAGGAGACTGAAAAGTTACGGTTATATAGAGTTTTTTTATTTCTATTTTTTTTTATTAGTTTAAATTTGTTTTTGAAAAACTAATATACTTGTAATCCCTATCATTACAACTTTATTTTCGGTGTTTAAGTTGGTTTTTTTCAAAAGTTGTTATTAAAACAAGTTTTTTCTTTAAATCTATCTGTATTCAAATTTTTTGTTATTTCGTTAATATCATTATAAGTTTAGTTTAGGCATGCAAGTTAATACTGTTACACTGAATATTATTTTTCAAATTTAAATATAAATTTTGTAATTATATATGAATTTCTTTATTGTTTAAATATAAATAGAAAAAATTAATCTAAATTCAAATTTTAAATTCAAATTATTTAAGATTTTTGGTTTAGATTACAGTTTTGGCTTTCTAGAATTTAGAGGATTTTGATCCCTTGACGAAAATGCAGGGATTTGTTTACATTCATGGATGGATGAGAGGCTGGCGTGGCTACTAATAGAACTATAATAGAATAGTTTTGTTAATTTATAAATTTATAGAATTTTTTAATATGTTAATTGAAATAATTAGTATTTTAAAGTATATAATTTATTTATTTATTTTAACTTAAAATAAATGAAATAGATAAATAAATACAAAATATATAAATTGATAAATTTTAAATTATAAAAAAATAAAATTTTAATTACTACTTTTAAAATATTTAAAATATTAATTAATAAAATTTATTTTTAATCAAAAATATTTTTTTTTATATCATCTATATTTTAAACTAATTCAACCACTAATTTTACTAAACATTTCAAATAGCTTATCAGCTATTAGCTATATTTTATATTATAAAAATCATATATCAATCTTAGATCATTAGTAGTTACTTCACCAGCAAGCAACAGTTGCATTACCTTGGTTAAATCCAATTAGGGTTATATATATTTGTAACTTTTGTTCACGTACAAGTTGTTAGTATTGTTAGTTATTAGCTATCTAACTCAACTCCTAGTGTCTATATATAAAAGTCGATTCATGAGCACAAAAATATAATAGTTCATTCAATTAGTATTCACGAGCACAAAAATGTAATATTTCTTTCAATTAATATGAGGTTTATTTAATAAAATTTAGTCCAACATTACTTTGAGAAAAATGTCTTTACTTTGACTATTCGAGTCCAACATATTCTGAAAGAGATCTAACTGAAATAAAGGAAGACTGGTGTATGTGATCGAATGAAAATTATTTGATTTGTTCGGAAATTGGCATTATACAAAGTTGTGAATATGTAGTTCTGTTGTTGTAATTCTGTTGTTGTAATTCTGTTGGGTAGTTTTTTAATCGTAAATATAAAAAATATGTTATGTTAGTTTTGTTGTTAGTCCTATTGTTGTAAAAAAATATAAAGTTATGTATTCTGTTGTTGTGAACTGATAGTGTCAATATATAAAGTTATGTAGTTCTGTTGTTGTGAATTGATAGTATCAATATATCAATATATAACGTTACAAGTTTGTTGTTGGATTGAAAAATATAGTAACTGTGTCAATATAATGTGCTGGATTGAAAATGATTTTGGAAAAAAATTAAAAGACAACATTTTTAAATAAAAAATACCATAAAAACCTATTTATACAAACAAGCATTATTTTAAAAATTCCATTTATAGCGTTTTTAAAAAAAAAATATAAAAATGCACTTATTACAGCGTTTTTTTTTTTTGAAAAAGTGCTTTAAAAGCTATGTAACATAAGGAGTTGGGAGCGTTATATTTTACAGCGTTTTTTTGAAAAAGCGCAGTAAAACGTGCATAATAATGCACCTATTATAGCGCTTTTTGAAAAAGCGTTGTAAAATCAGTACATCAAGCATTGCGTTTTTAGAAGGGATTTACAACGCTTTTTTGAAAAAGCGTTATAAAACAAGTACAACAAACAGCGCATTTTTAGAAAGAATGTACAACGCTTTTTATTTTAAAGAGCGTTGTTATATCTTTTTAAAGCGCTAGATACTACAACGCTTAATTTTTTTGAAAAAGCGTTGTAAATGACTTAAAAAAAGTGTTGTAAAAGATTATGACTGTGATTAATGACTAATATGTGTTTTTGAGTGAAATCATATAAGAAAACAGGTTATTTGTCATTAAGACAAAAAGGAGAAAAATCTTATTCAAATTTGGAGGATTGAAATTCCTGAGGATGGCTTCGCAGAGGATGATACTTCAAAACTGCAGAATATTCATCCTCACCAAAACGAATGTTTTTTATTCATCAAGAGAAGACAAAACAATATTAAAGAATGAATAAATAAGGCATGTGATATAAAGAAGTCAAAAAGCAAAAGTATAGATACGAGGACGGCTCATACTAGGATGGGTCTATAGTCAATATCTTGAAAAACAACCCAACACCATTGAAAGTGACCCAACATATCTCTCTCACATGCTGAAAATGACTCATCATAAACCTACAAAAAGGCAGGAGCTAACAAGACAAATATGTAGCTCTTACATATCTTAAAGAAAGGAAAAAAAGAAAAGAACAACACATGTCCAAGTTCCTAGGAATTCTGCAACCTCGTACTAGAGGATGGACTGAACCAGTCCAAGGACAGCTGGATGGCAATTTCATAAATATGATCAAAGACTTTGGACTTTTTTAATCAAACCCCCAACGGTCATAAGATGTTTGCCACATGGAAAGAGCACCACAAGATCTCTATAAAAGACAGAGAGCTCTCTATTATCAATCACACAACAACATTGCATAAAAAGATCAAGAATCTCAAAGCTATCAAGAGCAATATCAATCTTCTCCTTATACTTTCTATAATCTTTCACTAGATCTTTGAAATATCTTTTTAGAAAGTGTTTAAGAGAAGAGAAACAATCATGCACATATCAATTTGTAATTTCCATGTGAATTTCACTAGGAGATAGTTGGAACTTATAAGAAACAAGATTATAAGCTTGGTGAGGATAAATAATACACAAAGTGTAATCAACCTCTGCGAGAAGTGGATTTGGATCATGATCACCATCATTATCATCTTTGTTTTCTCCGTTGAACCAGTAATAAGCATATAGTATAAGCTGAACAAGTCCAGAGATAACTCCAATACCATTGTTGATTTGCAAGAATTAATACAAAGGTGAGCATATTAATCAACAATGGGGAGAAGTGTAACACCCTAATTTCATTCAACTAGTATTCATGAGCACAAAAATGTAATATTTCCTTCAATTAATATGAGGTTTATTTAATAAAGTTTAATTCTCATTATGCTATATATTACATTATAAGTTAATGTTACCAGATAAAATGTAAGTAATTAGTTTGGTTTGTATAATATGACCAAATTCATAATTATTTTTTAATATATGTGTCTAAAATAAAAGAAATAAAGTTCATAGAAAAAAACTTATTAATTAGATTAAAAGATAGCTTATATACTATAGCTGATTTGTAGTTTTCTTTTTTT
>JBBPBR010000008.1:966521-986791 GCA_037974775.1 Cicer pinnatifidum
TAGATAACTTATTTTTTTTTAAAATATCTATAGTTATATGTAAAGGGATATTATGTTTTGGGATAACGTTTTATCCTTTTAATTTTACTCTTTGTTTCAGTAATTTAATTAACAATCTCATATTTTTACCAATCAAATAACTGAATCTTTTAAATAGTATAAATTTTATACAGCGTGCATGCTGATTAATTTGGAAAGGGAATTGTTGAGGCTAACGACATATTAGAAAATTTTATTCCTATCTTACAATTAAATGATTCATTTACAAAACAAAAATAAAATGAATAAATTTTTCATTATATAATATTACTTATTTTCTTTTACTATACCTTCTAGTTAAACATACACTACTCGGAATTTATAATTTTTATTTTGCAATTAATAGTAATAGATCTAGAGTAGACCAATAATTAATAAAAATAATTTAATTATATTTTTTTAGTTACATATTTTTTAACGAGAATGACTTAATTACTCAAATAAAATTCACTTACTATATAAGGGATGATGAAGGGGAGTATTTTGAAACAAAAAATAAAAAAATTCAAAAAAACAAAAAGAAAAGATAAGGAGATACCATTGTGGTTTCAGCAACAGCACCAAATCACCACCACTACAACAATTGGAATTCGAAATAAGGTGTTAAAATTATTCTTTCCTCACTTGCTTCTGATTTTACAATAAATAGTATAAGAAAACGTGCACTGCAATTATACTTAATAATTACTATTAAATATTAATAAATATAATTAAAAAATATTATACATGCAAAATTTAGTATTCTTTATCTCGTAACATAATAAAAAATAGATTTATATAATTTAAATTTAAACCACGATATTTTCTTTAACACATTTTATTTATATATAAAATAGAATGAATATATTTATTACTTTTTTAAAATTATTTATTTATAGGGTATACGAGGGAGAATTTTATAAAACATTTTTTATTCTTCAATATGAGACTTCAAAAAACACTTTTGATTACTAAATTTTTGCATCATTTCTTGTGACAAGTGTATTACAACGTTGAGATATAACAAAGACTTCAAAAGAAACTTTTCATTCCTAAATTTTTGCATCATTTCTTGTGACAAGCTTATTGCAACTTTTAAAACACGACATGATATTGAGGTCATACATATGTTATTTAGAATAATTTATATAAATAGATAATAATAATAATAATAATAATAATAATAATAATAATAATAATAATAATAATAATAATAATAATAATAATAATAATAATAATAATAATAATAATAATAATAATAATTGTTTTCTTTTTGAGATGTATAACTACTTTTGTATGTTTTATACACTTTTATGAAAGAAACTCTTTGGAATTATTTTCTTCTTATTTATAGAGCTCACTGGGATATTTTATCTCATCCCAATTATTATTTTTTTTTAGCAGCTGAGGAACATGAGACATGAATATTAGCATAAGAAGATCAGTTTCAAACTCCTGGACTTAGAATTTGATCTTTTGTTTTATGATGTAATTAGACAATCGTAGTTTGTTTCAAGATGTAATATTTTATGAACCTACTAAACATGGTGTAAACTATATTTCTAAATGTAGTTTTCAGTTATGATGGTGATTCAAATTTATTATTCATGGTTAATTACCTCTGTTTTATTAAGGTGTAAGAGTCCAATTATCATATTCTAGACAAATGATAATGGGTCTTACATTTTGGTATCGGAGTCATGTCGATTCATTTGGACTATGGATTATGTGTTAGGAATTAGAATATCTTTGTTTTACTATACATTCTCATTATCATTTCACCTAATATTAAGTCTGATCAACTTAGTATTTTGTGTATGGTATGCAGAATTATGGCTGAAGGATCTAGGAGGAATCTTGCCCTTGACGATAGTATGACTCCACCACCCAATGCTGACCCATGGGAAAAGGTTATGGAAGCTATTCAAATGCAAGCAACAGCTACCCATAATTTGGTACAACAAATGGCAATGCAAAGAGATAGCACTGCAAATGCCAACAGGGTGTTTTATGATTTTCTTAAGTTGCAGCCTCCAACATTTCAGGGCAGCCACAACCCCTCAGAGGCTCAGGCTTGGTTGGATGAGATTAAAAAGGCGTTTGAAGTAGTGCCTTGTACTGAAGAACAAAAAGCGGCATTTGCTGCCCATCTACTAAAGGGTGGGGCAGAGTATTGGTGGAGGAGTGCAAAGACTTATCTTCAGACTCAAGGAACCCATATGAATTGGGAACACTTTGAGGTGGCCTTTATAGACAAGTATTACCCAAAAAGTGCTAGAAGACAAAAAGAGTTGGAGTTTGTGTGTAACACCCCGTTTTTCAAAGCGAGGGTGTATTTTTTTTTTCAAAAGAAATTAAAATAAACCAGAGAAATAAATAAGGTAACACATTTGGATAAATAATTAAGTCATTATAATTTACAAGCAGCGGAAAAAGTTCACAAAATATGAATTCAAAATGTTTACATATCAAAAGTGGTACAGTCTTCCAGTTTACAAATAAAAACAACCCAAAAGAAAGACATTCGTTCCCTCTGTGTCAACCTAGCCTGATCATTTTACAAAACCACTAAACACCCTGAGTGATCTCCACGCACCCCGTGAGATCCTCCTAACGTAACTCCAGTAAAGCATTCCCATCTACATTCCCATCCACAGGGTATGAACCGGTAGGATAGTCCTGGCTATCATCTGAGGGCAAAGCCCAGATTTCCACAATAGTTGTAAAGGGTCACCAACCGAAAATTAACAGTTAACACATAACATTTAAGCTTTTAAATGCACAAATAACCTTCTCAACTTATCATGCATCTTAGAAGGATTTTCCATATGCTAAAAGTTCATATAATGCTTGCCAAATGTAAATGAAGTCAAATAAACTTCTCAAAATATCAAGTAATATACAACCGACCAAAACATTGATAAATCAATTGAGAAATCAATTATCTAACTCAAAATAAGATTTTCCACTGAGCCAATCGATTGGGGAAATCAATTTCCTGAAAGTTTTTAGTGAAAATTGAACTCTGGGCTTAAATCAATCGATTGGGTAAATCGATTGACTCAATCGATTGGGTAAATCGATTGACAGACAAGACAGAACCCCTGTAATGAATCCAATCGATTGGACAAATCGATTTTTTGAAGACAAAACTCCTGACTTGAATCCAATTGAATCCAATCGATTTACCAAATCGATTTCTTAAATGATTTTGAAATATAACTTACAAAATCGATTGGGTAAATCGATTTCGTGCAAAACAGAGCCCCTGTAACTCATCAAATCGATTGGGTAAATCGATTTTCCTGTATATTCTTTCAAAAATACATAAACCAACTCAATCATATTCAAACACCACTCCAAACCTTAACACTTAGCAATATCCGTACAATCACCACGACATTACGAGTTTCGAAAACGTTTTACAATCTAACATACTATCACACAAATCCAAAACATAACTCTTAGTACAATCAACACAATCACAATTTGAATCAAACATACTTACACATAGTTTCAAACCATAACACTTAGCAAAATCAACACAATCATAATTTGAATCAACCACGACTCGTGTGCCAAGCACCCTAATGCAATGCGTATATGCCAAAATGCATGGACTCGGAATTTCAAACCAAAACCCTCCTCGAAGGGCCGTAAATCATAATTGTACCGCCTATCTCATGCCAAAGTACCAATTACCGAGGTGCCACCTATCACGGGTCTGCACGATTTACTAAAAAGCGTAAACCATAAACGTACTGCCTATCACGGGCCCGTATCGTTTACCAAGGTGCCACCTATCACGGGTCTGCACGGCTTACTAAAAAGAACGTAAATTGTAAATGTACTGCCTATCACAGGCCAAAGTACTCTTTACCAAGGTGCCATCTATCACGGGTCTGCACAATTTACAAAAAACCGTAAATCGTAAAAGTAACGCCTATCACGGGCCAAAGTACTATTTACCGAGGTGCCACCTATCACGGGTCTGCACAATTTACAAAAACGTAAATCATAAATGTACTGCCTATCACAGGCCAAAGTACTATTTATCAAGGTGCCACCTATCACGGGTCTGCACGATATACAAAAAGCATGAAAATGCATGAGCGTATACTGACTCCATTCACAACGATCGTTAAGCAAATGCAGATATTAAAAGATTTCCCATTTTTAACACTCATTTGACTTAAACGATTTTCACAACAAAACATTCAGTAAACGAGACATTAAGAGATTCCCCATTCTTAATACTCATTTAACTTAACGATTTTCCAAAACAAACATTAAGTGAACACACTTTACCAGGGTGTAGTCTCTAACGGACAAACACAATTTACCAAAAACGTAAGTCGTAAACGTACCACCTATCACGGGTCTGTACTGTTTACCGAGGTGCCACCTATCACGGGTCTGCACAACTTACCAAAAACGTAAACCATAAACGTACTGCCTATCACGGGCCCGTACTGTTTACCGAGGTGCCACCTATCACGGGTCTGCACGGTTTACTAAAACAAAAGTTAAGTAAACAAGACATTAAGAGATTCTCCCTTCTTAATTCTCATTTAACTTAAACGATTTTTCCCAAACACACATTAAGTAAACGAGACATTAAGAGATTCCCATTCTTAATACTCATTTAACTTAATGGTTTTCAAATTCCACCCAAAACAAACTCAAAACATACTTTCATATTCAATCCATAATTCACACCAAAACACATCAATCAACAAACATCAGTATGAACACGCCAAGTACGTTGAACACAAATCAACACAATAATTTCATTTATTCAAAATCACACATACATGAGGTAAATTCATTTTCCATGAAACATTCATCAATATAACCAAAACCTACTCTAAGATTTTACCTATAAAACCTTAGATTCATTTTCCCCAAATCAATACTTCAACCCTAACAAAATTCGTTTCCACACAACCACCGATAAGGCCCTAAATGCAAACTAAAAGTTTGGAAGGAGCCCTTACCTTCACTTTAGCTTTTTCGTCGATTACGGCACCGTGAGTAAATCCGGTAAATTTTCCGCTCGCAACGCCGCTTCCAAAGTTAGCTCACTAGCACCGTAGTGTAGTGGTGAGCAACTTTCTCTTCTATCACTTCTTGAAACGACGCTTTGATCTAGATGAAACGGAGAGGTTTGTGTTTGAATCCCTAATACCGTTTTTCTTCGTTTTCGAATGAAAGGTGAAGAGTGAAGTTGAGATATCCTTGTCCTATCACCCACTATCAATTTTCGAACTCAAAGGAAGCAAGAACAACGAAAATGGATGAAGATGGAGGAAGGAGGAAAATGTTTCACGCAAGGCAGAGGAAGAAGATGAAGTTTGTGTTTTCTTTCCTTTGCTTTTCCTTTCTTTCTTTTTCTTTCCTTTCTTTTTCTTTTCTTTCCAATTCCTTCCCTTCCTTTTCTTTATATACTCATTATTTATATAATATAATTAACAAATATCTAAAATATCTAGATATTTGTTAAATTACCATTTCTCCCATAACGCATTAAACTCTTTGCAAAAGATTCACCGCAGTTAATTTAATTTATTTATCGACGAGTAATTCTAATCCGGCATCAAAATATCTTCTTGTTCATATAAACTCCAAAATATTAATAACTTTGGCTAAAAAACCTCTAAGTTCAATACCGAAAATACACCAAAATACATAAAATACACTTAAAAATTATGGGTCTTACATTGTGCACCTACAACAAGGAGACATGTCTGTTGCAGAGTATGTTGCTAAGTTTGAAGAATTGGCTAGATTTTCTCCACATGCTCAATATGCACCCACAGAAGAATGGAAGATAAACCAATTTGAATGGGGATTAAGACCTGAAATCAGAGGGAACATAGGCCATATAGAGCTTACTAACTATTCTACTCTTGTACACAAGAGCTATATTGTTGAAGACAATTTAAAGAAGGTACAAGAGGAGAGACAGGTTAAGTGGCAACAAAAGAAAGAGTCTGGAAAGTTTGGTCAACAATTGAAGGTAAAGACTCCCCAAGGAAAGGGAAAACAAGTACAGACATCTAGTTCCCCAAGAGCAAAGAAGTGTCTTAAGTGTGGCAGATATCATGGGGGAGAGTGCTTTGTTGGAAAACAAGTCTGCTACTACTGCAAATAGCCTGGTCATGTGGCTCCCTTTTTCCCAATACGCCAAAAACAAGCAGAGTCCAACCCAAACAAGTATAACACTGGAAGGATCTTTGCTCTCAGTGCAAAGAAAGGTATGAATCATAATCTAATAATTGGCACTGGATTCATAAATGAAATTCCTTTAATTGTTGTGTTTGACACTGGTGCATCCCATTCTTTCATCTCCTCTGATTTTGTTTTGCAACATAATCTTCCTGTACTTGAAATGCCTTATCCCTTAATTGTAAGCACTGCATCTAAGAATTCAATAGAGACCTCCTTAGTATGTCACCAGTGTCAAATCACTCTGCTTGATAGAGTTTTTCCAATAAACCTAGTCTGTTTGCCCCTTAAGGGCTTGGACATCATATTAGGAATGGATTGGATGTCTGATCATTCAGCAACTTTGATTTGCCATGGTAGGAAAGTCATAATTCCTCCAGGAATTCCCCAACCAGAGGAAACCAAATACCGCTCCTTGACCAACAGTTCTCTACTCTTCCAATGTCTGACCAATGGGGTTCAAGGCGTATTATTATTACTATCCTCTAACTCAGGGTCTGAAATGGACTTGTCCAATATTCCTGTAGTCAGTGAGTTTGAGGATGTATTTCTAGAGGATGTGACATCTTTGCTTCTTGAAAGAGAAGTAGAGTTTTCAATAGATTTGGTCCTTGGAACAGGACCAATCTCCATTGCCCCTTACAGGATGTCCCCGTTAGAATTGAGTGAGTTGAAAAACCAATTAGAGGACTTGATAACCAAGCAGTTTATCCGACCAAGTGTGTCTCCTTGGGGAGCCCCAGTGCTCTTGGTAAAGAAGAAGGATGGCAACATGAGGTTATGCATAGATTATAGAAAATTGAATAAAGTGACCATCAAGAATAAATATCCTCTACCCAGAATTGATGACCTTTTAGACCAATTAGGGGGAGCTACTGTGTTCTCCAAAATTGACTTGAGGTCAGGGTACCACCAAATCAGAATAAAATCAGATGATGTACCAAAAACAGCCTTTAGAACTAGGTATGGACACTACGAATTTTTGGTTATGCCTTTTGGTGTAACCAATGCTCCAACTGTGTTCATGGATTACATGAATAGAATTTTTAGGCCATACTTAGATAAGTTTGTGATAGTATTTATAGATGACATACTAATATACTCTAAGACTCTAGAAGAACATGCAAGTCATCTTTAAATAGTGTTGCAAGTACTTAGGGATAGAAAACTTTATGCTAAACCAAGCAAATGTGAGTTTTGGATGTCAGAAGTAAAATTTCTAGGCCATGTGATCAATGAGAAAGGAGTGGCAGTGGATCCCTCCAAAGTAGAGGCAGTGCTGAAATGGGAACATCCTAGGAATATGATGGAGGTTAGGAGTTTCTTAGGACTGGCGGGGTATTATAGGAGATTCATTAGGAAATTCTCCCAAATTTCCCTGCCTTTGACCAGACTGACTAGGAAGGACCAACCCTTTGTGTGGGATCAAAAATGTGAAAAGAGTTTTCAGACGCTTAAGATCAAGTTAACCACTGCCCCTGTACTGGCCATACCAGATCCCACCTTAAGATTTGATGTGTATTGTGATGCATCCCTGAAAGGTTTAGGTTGTGTATGGATGCAAAACAACCAAGTAGTGGCTTATGCTTCAAGACAACTAAAGCCTCATGAGGGAAACTATCCCACTCATGACCTTGAATTGGCTGCCATAGTGTTTGCCTTGAATATCTGGAGACATCATTTGTATGAAGCACAATTTGATGTTTTCAGTGATCACAAGAGCTTAAGGTATTTATTCGACCAGAGAGAACTTATTATGAGGCAAAGAAGGTGGGTGGAATTTTTGAAAGATTATGAATTTGAAGTGAAATACCATTCAGGCAAGGCCAATATAGTGGTCGATGCATTGAGTAGGAAATCCCTACATATGTCTCATCTCATGATAAAAGAACTTGCACTGCTAGAAAACCTTAGAGACTTGAACCTAAATATGACAATCCTTCAAGGGGGAATTCTTTTAAATAAACTAGAAATAACTAGTAGCCTTAGAGACCAAATTAGGCAATCTCAAGGGATGGATGAAGAGTTGCAACTTAGAAAGGACCAAGAAAGATTTACTAGGGCACGAGATGGAACAATCCTATTTCAGGGCATAATTTGGGTACCTAAGGATTCCGAATTAAAGAGGCTAATACTAGAGGAAGCTCACAAAAGTAACCTAACTATCCATCCTGGATCTACCAAGATGTACCAAGACCTTAAGAAAAATTATTGGTGGCCAGGTGTGAAGGTTGATGTGGCTACTTTTGTGGGTCAATGTCTAACTTGCCAAAAGGTGAAAATAGAACATTAGAGACCAGCAGGATTGCTACAACCTCTGGAAATACCTGAATGGAAATGAGACTCAATTTCCATGGATTTTGTTGTAGGTTTGCCACATACCCACACTGGGTATGATTCCATTTGGGTGATTGTGGACAGATTAACTAAGTCAGCCCATTTTTTACCAATAAAGTCAAACTACAACACCCTCAAGTGGTGGAGGATGTAACTACCTATCTACTTTGTTTTGTTAAGTATAGAAGTTAATGTTTAAAATTGTTAATTTTAAAAATAAAATAATTAGTTTATTCATTAAAAAAAATAAAAAAAATAGCATTTTTGTAATATTTGAACAAATAAAGGACAATGACATAATTTCCCTCTACATTTTAAGTATCGTTGTTTTTTGTTTTATTCAAAAAACACGCATTCCTTCTTCTTCTCCCGTAAACCACCTCCCTCATCCTCCCAAATCTTCAACCCCATTTTCTTTCGTTTTTTTCAAATCAGTAAACCCAAAAGCTTGATAAAGGTCTTCAAACCCATTTTTAAACTTTGCATGTCCCAATTGGTAATTGATAGCGTTTCAGCAAGTGTACTGAATCATTGCAAGTAATAATTAAACGGTAGTACCGAGTGTCGAACTCAAGGATTGCGTTTTACTATTGAATTATATTGAATTACTAAAATTGAACAAAAAGTTTCCAGATTGATTGAAATAATATTGAAAATTAAAAACTGTGATAAAACAATAATATAATTGATCTTTTATAATGAGAAAAATGTCAGGGATGAGTTTCACTTCAAATCCAACCTTGGTGTCTAATTTAATCCTAGTTACAGAATTCCTTTATTGAATTATTACCGAATTCTCTTTATTATTCTTGCCCTAATGTCTTAGTGACAGAACCTTTAATTCCAAAGTAACCCCTAATTCCTTAGTAGATTTAAGATTAGAATTAAGCATTACCGTATAGAAATTCTCTTGTAAACTATTGCTTTGCAACTAATTTAATTGGTTTCATGACCTGCATCAATCCCTAGACTACAAATTCATGAATTTCTCATCTCAAGCATTCGTAAAGTCCACTTTCGTTTCAAAATACAAATCGTAGAACATTTTAATGTTGATCAAGCAATAAAAAGCATTAAACACAGAGATGAGAAAAATAATTCAATAAACTCATTCATATAACTAGAAATCAAATCCGAAAAATAAGGGTTTCATCTGGTTACACTCATCACTAACAAATAGGGTTTAGTTACTCATGACAGAGATACAAAGGATAGGGATTAGAGAAGAGTTACAAGAAGGATTCATGAATGATTCTTCATAAAACTGCTCCAATGGCGTTAGAAACGGTCGTCTTTGAGTTTTTCTGCTAGGGCACAAGTCTCCCAAGTTCCCAAGAGTCAAAAAGATCCCTAAATAGTAAAAATTTGCGTTTTTATGAATGCTGATGCACGTCGCGCGCCCCAAGCGCAGGATTTGCTCTCCGGGCGCGTATTGCCAGTGAAGAATGGCTGGAAATGCGCTTCAGGCGCGCAGGGCGCGCTCCAGGCGCACAACATTTGCTGTGTGACGTATTTTATATTTTTCTCATCTTTCGAGTCTGAATTTGGTCTAGGTGTCTTCATGAAAGTTGTAGATATCGATCTTAGATTTCATTACCACTTGGAGTGACACTAATTGGACATCTATAACTCCATATATGGTTGAAATACTCCTCATACGTCATGTTGATTTCTCACCAAAATTCAGCACTGCACTAAAACAAAGTAACAACGCAAAACTACGAAAAATCTCTACTTAATTAAGCAAATAAGAACAAAAACATTTCATTAAATCAAATAACTAAAATCAACAAAATATATTAAATAACTCATTAAATTAACTAATGATTAAAGATAAATAAGACTAAAATCAATAAAAATTATGCATATGATGAAGAGTCATCAGTAACTACAACAGCGAAGGATGATAACTCAAAATTGAAGAACTTGAGTCAAGGTGACCGTTCAAGCAAAAGGGGAGCTCAACAACCAAGTTAATCAGAACATCATCTTTTTCCCTGTCACAACCTGTGAGTTCTTCTTATCAAAGGTTTTTTTTTGTTATGATTAGGGATTTCATTTCTGAAGTTGTTGAAAATAAGTTAGAACGTAGGCTGTTGTTT
This sequence comes from Cicer pinnatifidum, assembly GCA_037974775.1. Lineage (NCBI taxonomy): Eukaryota > Viridiplantae > Streptophyta > Magnoliopsida > Fabales > Fabaceae > Cicer > Cicer pinnatifidum. The sequence continues at coordinate 977,207 of JBBPBR010000008.1, forward strand.
ATGGTTGTGATGTTTGTGAATGAATTATGTATTAGGAAAAATATAATTATATGTGTATCACTATATTTAAGGTGAATATGCTTGTCATGCACGATTTATGCTCGTTACTGCCGTTGTTGCCTCTGATATGTGTTTGTGAAATTGTGTTATGTTACCTTAATTTCGGTTAGAATGATTATTTTAGGTGCATGCATTTAAAATATATGGTTTTCTTTACTAGTGGAGAGAAAATTCTATTTTTATCTCAAATATTCAATGCATGAGAGGTGCTTGATGAAAATACTACGAGAACAATTGCATGAGAATTGTTGTATTTAAGTTTGGTTTTCTAAATAAAACAAAACTATGTAAACAAGTCTTAGAATCAGATTTTTCATGAATTAATGATTTCGAATTTTGAGATGACCAACTATGTTGTGTTTATAGGTGAGTTACCTACTTTCAGTAAAAGTTTTAAAAAAATTTATTGTCATTCGACCATTTTTCAATAATTATTAATGACTTTTGAGATGGAGACTTTTTGCAGCGTGTGTAAATTAGTCTTAGTGCGTGATTTTTCCTAAATTATAGGTTTCCAATTTTGAAATGACATCAATTGCATTATGTCCTTAAATTGAGTTAGCTTTCAAGGAAATTTTTGGAATTTTCTAAAGTAATTTGACCCTTCATGGATAATTATTAGTGACCATTGTGCTGAAAATATTCTACTGTGTGATTTGCAAGAATGAATAAAATTCTTAAGAAATTTGAATGGCTTCATTATTTATATATGAATACATATATAACTTTTATTATGTTTAAGTTATTAATTGTTATGAAGTTGTTACTATTTTCACGACTATAATATTGTTTCTATTTTCTGACTATGGATTTACATTGTGAATCTAATTTATTCATAATTGTTATGGACAAATGATGCATTTTATATATGACATAATAAAGGCATTTTATACAAAATATTTCAAGTTTTGTACAATATCATTAATCATATCATGCATGGTCTTATTCACGGTGGGACATTTAGGTTATTCCAGGCATGGGATAACAGGTAAAGGAGAACAATCAGGACGCTGATTGGGGTTTTGCCAGACCACCTTTACCAATCAGGACTCAATATCTTGGTGACCCACACTAAGATATTGAGCGACTTTTTCCTTATTCCAAAGGAAAAGATTTGAGGTCATGCATATGTTGTTCAGAATAATATATATATATATATATATATATATATATATATATATATATATATATATATATATAAATAGACATGTATAATAATAATAATAATAATAATAATAATAATAATAATAATTGTTTTCTTCTTGATATGTATAACTACTTTTTTATGTTTTATACACTTTTATGTAAGAAACTCTTTGAGATTATTTTCTTCTTATTTATAGAGCTCACTGAGATATTTTATCTCATCCCAATTATTATTATTTTTTTTTAGCAGCTGGAGGAACATGAGACATGAATATTAGCATCAGAAGATCAGTTTCAAAATCCTAGACTTAGAATTTGATCTTTTGTTTTATGATGTAATTAGACAGTTGTAGTTTGTTTCAAGATGTAATATTTTATGAATCTACTAAACATGGTGTAAACTATATTTCTGAATGTAGTTTTCAATTATGATGGTGATTCAAATTTATTATTCATGGTTAATTACATCTGTTTTATTAAGGTGTAAGGGTCCAATTATCATATTCTAGACAAACGATAATGAGTCTTACAGTGTAAGGGTCCAAGTAACTTTTATAATAATTTTTCATATATTCATATTTTATGATTATTTTTAATAAATTTGTGTATTTTCGGTCAAATAGAATATAAATTTTTATTTTATAAAATGTCACTAAAAAAATAGATTGACATAAATTGAAAGAAATTATAAATGGATTGACATTAATGAGTAATTGAATTTTTAACGTATAAAATCATATAAAGAGCATTTATGTCGATATTTAGGAGTGGTTAGTCGGATTTTTATTTTAATGAATTTAATGACTAATAATATAAATTATTACCATTGGTAAATGACTAATAATATTATAAAATAATTTATAAATTTATTATAAAATAACTTATAAAATAATTTGATAATAATATAAATTATAAATTATAATCAAATTGTAAAATAATTTATAAATTTATTATAAATAATTTTATAATCTATAAATTTATTATAAAATAATATTATTAAATAAATTTTGGAGGTATTAAAAGAAATTGTGGAGCAGCTCTCCAAGACTCGGTGTGAGCACGAACTTCCAACACCCTGGAATTTAGAAAAATAAAACTAATTGCAATGTATTAATATAGTGATGGGAAAACAAAATTGGAAACACTTATGAAGCCAATATTCACGAGCATCTCTAGTATCCAAAAAAAATAAAAAATAAATTGAGTTGAGTTGAGAATTTATACCTCACTGGGTTGTTATCAGAGTTATCAGAGCTATAACGGTATCTACAGGACACATAATTCACAGATCCCAGGGAGGAGAACATAAAACAGAAGGAAAAGTAATTCTCGGACATATTCATTACTTGCATGGCTTCAATTTGCCTTAAAAGAGGCCTTGTGGATTCTACAACTTGTGTAATCAGTTCTTCACACCGTATTTCACATGCCTATCGAAAGCAAGTCAAATTAGAAAACTACCAACAACACAAACAAGCAAAAGCATCATCCTCCAAAAGTCAAATAATTGAAAGACATGCAGAGAGCATGGGAGCCGACCTGGTAACGTTTTTGAAGATCCTCAATGTCTCGGTGAAACATGTCTTCTTTGAATACAGCCTGAATAGAGATAATGGGAACAAGTGAATTATAAGTAATATCCCGAGAAAGTCAATTAGTAAAAAGAAAGACAGAGAGATATCAAACACAACAAAAACCTGTTGTTCCTTTCTACTTAAAGTTTGTCTCAACTCTTCATGTGTCTGGACTAGCATAGATTCACATTCATTTCCTTCTCTTAGATGACTCTCTAGCAAAGTTCTGAGCTCAACCAACAATTGTGTATGCCAGAAGCCTATGCCGTTATAACATTACAATCATAAGGAAAAAACCAAATGAATGACTAATAGTATTTTGATGATTAGGTGGACAAAGCAGACCATTTATGAATAAAATTAGAATTTCAAACTAACTGCAGCATCTGAATTAGAAGGTGGGAGTGGCAACAAGAACCAAAGGCGTGAAAAAATTGATTGTCAATAATACTATTTCTTGGAATTTGCAACTTTATGTCTTGAATGTCATTTTCCAAATCTGCAATTATGTGAACCTCTAAATGACAACCAGATGACTAGGCTAGTGAGTCAAAAATCTCAAACACTTGCTTTAGCAGAAATTATACTAGAGGTAATTGTTTTATTGAATTTCCAAATCATGGTGTTTACAGTACAGTTTGAAATGTGTTATGCTTGCTCCAAATGACAAACAAAGTTAGTGTCCTTGAGACATAATTCAAGGATAACTTGAAGCAGCCGGAAAGTATGGAAGATGTATAAGGGAGGCTGCCAAGTATGTGTTTTTTCATGAGAATTAAAAGTTAGTTACAAGATCCAAAGATCAATAGCCTATATAGGTATTATAGTTAGTTTTGTTGAGCTGTCAAACTGTTATGCTTTCAGTTTGACAGTTACTAGTAAGTTAGAGTCCTGACATGATAGTTTTAGACTACCTATCATTTACCATGCCCCCACAAGCTCAGTTGAGGGTGAAGAGACAACACACATATTAAGCTTGGCACAAAAGTCCAAAAACATGGAAGGAGGAAAAGCCTTAGTCATGATGTTTGCACACTGCACGTGACTAGGAACATGCACTACATGTAGTTGTTTAGGAATAATTTTCTCCCTAACAAAGAAAAGATTAACTCTATATGGTTGGTGCGAGCATGAAGGGTAGGGTTGTGAGCAGGAGCACTGGTGCACATGTGTGTAAAAACTTTAAATGATATTTTTTTTTTTAAATAAAAAGAGTAATAAAAATAATTAAATATACTTTTAATTAAAATACTATCAATCAAAATAAATTGGAGCTTAATCGAAATACTATCAAATTTTGCATATGCCTAAGTATTATGAGCACATATGAATTGGGCTTAACAATATAAACTAAAACTAAAGCCTAAGACAAAATTTGTAGAAACCAAAAATTTAATTTTAAAAGTTATGTTTTTTTATTTAAATTTTACCATTTTTTTTTCAATTTTATCTTTTTTGGTTTAATTAAATAAGTTATTTTTAAAAAATATATCTATAGTTATATGTAAAGGGATATTATGTTTTGGGGTAACGTTTTTTCCTTTTAATTTTACCCTTTGTTTCAATAATTTTATTAACAATCTCATATTTTTACCAATCAAATAACTGAATCTTTTAAATAGTATAAATTTTATAACCTTTTAATATTTTTATCAGAGAAGTATACAGCATGCATGCTGATTAATTTGGAAAGGGAATTGTTGAGGCCAACGACATATTAGAAAATTTTATTTCTATCTTACAATTAAATGATTCATTTACAAAACAAAAATAAAATGAATAAATTTTTCAAGATATAATATTACTTATTTTCTTTTACTATACCTTCTAGTTAAACATACACTACTCTGAATTTATAATTTTTATTTTGCAACTAATAGTAATACACTACTCTGATTTTACAATAAATAGTATAAGAACACGTGCACTGCAATTATACTTAATAATTACTATTAAATATTAATAAATATAATTAAAATCTATATCATATAAAAAAGGATGATAATTTGAGACATTCATGAATAAAAACTAAAAACTGATTATTCCCAGGTAATTACTAGCTTCTTATGCTTTTCTAGATTCCAAATCAAGATCTTTGTTGTTGAAGCTTCGATCATAGATGCAACTGAGAACGACAATGTCGTCATAACAAACAAATTAATTTTTACGATTTTGTGAGACGACGAACGAAATTGAAGAAAACAGGATGAACAAAATCGTATCGAAAGGAGAAGAAGAACAATACGAGAGAAGATGAGCGATTTTGCGATTTGAGAGAAGAAATGCTAAATTGAATCGCAGAAAATTGAATTGCTATGCGAGAGAGGAAAGGAAAAACAAAGTATGCTTAATTGTTATGAGAGAAATTCGATTGAACAAAAAGATTGAAGAAGAATATGAATCGAAGAGGAAAGTCAAGGAAATCAAATTGTTCCTAATTGAGGAAAGTGATTAATGAAGTAAGGGAAAACGAATAGGAAAGTGATCAATGGATTTGTTAATGAACCAAAGCGATTTAAAAGGAAAAAAGATTTTACGAGGAGATAAGGGGATTCAGTTTATTGAAAAATGAGAGAAATGAGAAGAAAGAAAAAATCATTTTCAAATGAAAATGGGAGAGTATAATATTTTAAAAAACGGGGAGCTACGAACTATAGCTAAAAGTAACTTTAGTGACTAACACAAAAATATCATAAATTTTGAGATTTCAAATAGTATCTTGTAGGTTTTATTGTTTTAACATTTATCTTTATTCTTGTTGGATTTGAGTTGCTTCTATTTTCATATTTATAAATATTAACTCGAAAATATGATTCAGACTATTCAAAATTATAAAAATAAAAAATAAATAAGACAACTAGTAAAAATATTGTTAACGTGAGTTTTTAGAGTGGTACAACATATATACACATTATTTTTTTCTTTAACTAAAAAGATGAAAAATTCTACTTAATTCTTGATGTTGTTTTAGGACAATTGCAACATCTTATTTCATCTTTTGAAAAATATAAAGAAACTGAATTTGAAAATGTCATAATTTCTGCCAAAGAAATTTCTATAGTTATTAGATAAAATATTAATAGTTTATTTATTAACTTTGATAAGATTTGTCTTTTAATTGTACTTTAGACTTCATAACGTGTTGGACCGATCCTAATTATCTATTTATTAGTATCTACTTTAAAAGAATCTACACATCTTAAAAGATAAATAAGTCACTAACTTTGTAAGGAGATTCCACAATTTTTATATATGATTACATAACACTTTTCAACTTCAAACTCAAGTAGCTTTTTTATGAACAAATAAAATGTTAATAATGCTGACAACTACCTTTGAAGATCGAGAACATAAAAACAAACGTCACACCAAGAAGACGGGGAATATAACATTGCACTTAGACAAAATTATAGACAATTAAACATGAAAAAAATAATACTAAAATTGTATTGAAACTAATTATTTAAATAAAATGAGAAAATAAAATAACTAAATGGAATGACACTTTTATATTGTAAGATAAATCAGTAGTATTAATAATAAGTATGTTTGTAAAAAAATTATAAATTTATTAAAATTGAATAACACTTATATTTAGAGACAACTTTTTCCTAAAAAGTGTTTATAATTAGAGATAGTAATATTCAAGATCTGAAAAATGCAACAAAATTTTTGCTATATATTAATTGAATTATTTATTATTATTATTCTTAATCTACCATTTATTTAATTTAAAAATATTTAATGCAGGTGGTTGATTATTTTAAATTTTAAAAAAAACAATTTAATTTATATTTTACATATAAAATAAGTAAGATTTAATGCGAACATCATTTATAATTTTAAAATGTTAGTTCAATAAAATTAATTTTTAAATGTTACTTGAATGAAGGATTAAAGAAAATTTTGGGTGATAATGTTGAAAGTTTTCTCTATGGGTTGATAATGACGGGTATGTGAGATATCATCCTAACATATTACCAATTTACAAAGTTTGTAATAATAATGTCATCTTATTTACAAAGTTTTTAAAAGAATAGAAGTGTCATATTGAGATCAGATTGCAGACACAATTGGATTTGGAACGTGATCACCATCATCATCATCATCTTTGTTTTCTTCATTGAAATAGTAATAAGCATATAGTATGAGCTGAACAAGTTCAGAGATAACTCCAATACCATTGATGATCTGCAAGAATTAATACAAAGGAAAGCATAATAAACAACAATGGGTTAAAAATATTTCATATTCTAGAACTATTCAATTATTAATTACTCACAATAATATAAGAGTATACCTATGTTCCAAAATATAAGAAAGAAAAAAAAAAGAATGAATGAAAATTGATTAAATTGTTTCAAATTTTAGACCAAAGACATTAATTACCACAACATAAATGTCAAAAGGGTGGATGAGAGCATATGTTATCGAGCACGCTCCATTAAGGAAGTTAGTCAAAGAGAGCCAGAATGACATGTATTTCACACTCTTTGTTTTGATAACATTTGTTTGTTCATTATATGTAACAAAACATCAACTAGAGTTAATTTGTAGTGAAACACTTCATATATGCCCGTTACTAACCAATTCTAAAAAAAATTGATTTTACTATTCAATAATTCAAGATTTAAAAAATAAACTAAAATATTTTGTTTTGCTTGTCGTGGTAAAAATTAATTTAAAAAAAAAAAATCAATGGTTTAAAAATGATTTTTTTAAAAACTATTAAACCTCGTTTATCAATTGAAATAGTTTTCAGATTATATATATATATATATATATTCACTAACATATATTTATTTTATTTTATTTTAATTTAATAATGGATACCGTAAACCTACACCAATTATATTTCAGAGTCATCACAATAAAAAATATCAAAATTTAATTTTGAATGTAATTTTTAATTCTGAATGTCACATATATGGATCATCTTCATCAACAAGAAGGTCATAGTTCATTGATTTTTTTTGCCACATAGAATCATTTTTTATCTATATAACCAATGTTATACATGAATTGAAACGAAACGTTGGATCATGAGGAATGCTATTTTACTCAAACATTCTCAAGCAAAATCTAAGACGTTCTTTCATACTATCATTTTTTTATGTGGCTTCAATAAGTTTGAATGTCTGAAATAATTTTCATTTAAATAAATACTTTTTCAATGTTGACTTGTTTTTAACACCTAATTAGCACATAATCAAATAGTGTCGCACTTACTCAACATAAAATCGCAAAATTACTCAAAATCTATCTCATCTCTTTTATGACCAACATTTTTTGTTTTCTTATGACACGTATCACTTGTTTCATTCATTTCCGATAAATGACATCTTTAGATATGAAATACAAATAAACCATTTTTTTTACAATTCCACTATTAAGTTTTTCATCACTACTCACTCTCCGTCACAACATGAACTAAACCCTAAAAGAATAAAAGCACCGCATGTAACATGAAAAAATATATACTTTAATATATATATACTTTAATATATATATATATATATATATATATATATATATATATATATATATATATATATAAGGAAGAAGCATGGCATGCAAGGAGAATAATAACAAATAAATACCCGCATGACCACAATTTTTATACATAAATTTTTGAACACGCACATAAAAAAAAAAGGATTTATATAATATAATTAAATTATTTTTCTTTTGATTTTTATTATTTATAAATGTATCCAAATACTTTTATATGTAATTGTGTCTACTTAAGATTTACTCTTAATAAGAAAAGGGTGACAAGCGTGTATATTTCCGTGTTTCACTACATAACAATACTCCATGGAAATTAAACAATTAATAAAACTGTCTTCATTACAGAAAGCACGATAGTATTAGTAGCTGTGCATTTCATATTAAAGCAAATTAAAGCATGAAACTAGTTATCAGAAAAAGATTTAAATAGTGGTTGAGGTTGCATAATTTGCAGTCACCTTAAATTTTTTGCATTTAAGTTATTATAAATATAGATTTGATCGTCGCACTATAATTAATTATAATATTACATAAATTTTATTAAAATTATTTGTACAATCATATAATATATAATGCAATATTTAATCTTTATACACAATTTTCTTGATGTTTTATTTTTTTTAACATGTTTGTATTTCAAAACAAAAAAGAATAATTTTTTAGGAGATTAAGTGATTAACTACAAATAAAGTATAAAACGAGGCGAAACTGAAGAATTTGTGCTATAGTATTAGTTGTAGTAATTCATTGACTGTTATGTAAGTATTGCTTTCATTGCCTAGCTGTCACTCTTAAAGTTGTATTCTATTTTCATTTTTGTCTGTTTGTGCTTTGGATATTTGTTTCAAGTTGAAGTCTTTTGTATTCTATCAGATTAGGTTAGGTTCATCTCACCCTGAACTCGTATTTTATTTTGTTGGGGCCAACTCTTTGTTAAAGAGATTTGAATAAAATTAAAATAAACATTTAAACATATTTATAATTATGTGCATGAATCCTTATCATTATTATTAGGGGATTTTTATGATATATTTAAAAATTAACATATTTTAATATTATTAAATTTAATCAAGTAATAGTTGAATGATACGTCATTTATAAGTGAGTTTAACTATATTTTATATTTAACATCACTAAATTTTTATATTTGATTTTTTAAGTCTATTTTGAAATTACATTTTTTGTTATGATTTTAAGTTAAATTAAAAATTTTAATTTTAATTACATAAATAATTTATTTAATTATTGTGATTAAAATTAAATAAATAAATATAGTGAATTTTTTAATTTAATC
>JBBPBR010000008.1:987093-1006446 GCA_037974775.1 Cicer pinnatifidum
AAACTTGTCTTATTATTATGTATTTAATTTATATATTTTGTTTGTAAAAAAAATTTATAGTGATAATAAATTACAACATTCGATATTTAAAAATATTTAAATAAAATATATGTGATGTGTTACACCATAAACTATTTTATCTTACACTTCGAGTAAGAAAGTTGGATTTTGTACTCTTCAATTTAATTTATACCTCCAAAATATTAAAAATCTAAATATACTTCTTAAATTTTCATTAAATAAATGGTAAAAAAATCTCACCCTCACCAAAAATTCTGATAAATAATATTTTTCTCTCAAATATTCGTTACAAATTTTATAACTATTAGAAATTTTAAAGCACAAAATTTCTGGTAGTAGAAATTATTTATTGGAAATTTCGTCAGCAAAATTTCCGGTATATTATTTATACTACTGAAAATTTGGAATTTTTGTGCATTGAAATTTCTGGTAGGTAATTTTACTCTACCGAAAATTAAAAAATTTGAAATTTCTTGTACGAATTATTATTATTATTATTTTTAGATTTAATATTTTTTTTGGTTTTATTTTTAAAGTAAGGATAAAAAACACTATTATGTATAGATTTGACGGAAGCATTCACAGTGATCAAATTTTTGAGTCACGAGAATATGTTATCATTACGTGCTCTGACATAGAGACCGAAAAGAGAAGAAGGAAGTCAAAATTAATTTTTGGTTGTGATAGAGGTGAAAAATATAAGTGAAATAAAAGTAATCAAAAGAACTTTAACTAAAATGTGTGGTTGTCCGTTTAAACTTATATATCGATGACAACTCTTCTATTAGATTGTGTAGGAGGTCAAACACAGCTCTTCTATTAGATTGTGTAGGAGGTCAAACTCGAGAATGTTTGTTTTTCGCTCTGCTCTAGTTCTCACTATAAATAAATTGAATATGAAATAAATGTAAAAAAAATATAAAAACAAAAACTATAACGAAAATTTTAAAAAGGAATGAAATTTTCGGTGGTTATTTCATTTTTGAAATTTTCAAGAGCTTCAATAGAAAATTTAACTATACATAAGGGTGTTTTCTTCATCCCTACTTCTAAAAAAAAGTTAAAAAACCCACACAAAAAAATCCAAAAATTAAAAGTTAAAACAAAAAATAGAAAAATACATATATGAAATTTCAAATTAACTATCGAAAATTTTAAAATAGAAAATTTCCAATAGAGTAAAATTAATTACAAGAAATTTTAAAATACAAAATTTTCGATAGTATAAATAATGTATCAAAAAATTTTTTGGTGAAATTTCTTGTAAATAATTTCTATTACAAAAAAATTTTTGGCTTAAAATTTCGGATAATTATAAAATCTATATGGAAAGAGAAAAATATTATTTATTAAAAATTTTGGTGAGAGATGAGATTGGAGTAATTTCTTTTTTACTATTAATTTAATGAAAATTAAAGGGGTATATTTAAATTTTTAACATTTTAAGGGGTATAAGTTAAATTGAGGGTATAAAATCCAATTGTCATCATGTAAATGCAAATTAAACTATATTGAAAATTTTACCCCATACCCCCCCCCCTAATTATACTTATACCCCCATTTTATGAATAAAATGACATTTTTGCCCTCTTATATATAATAAAATGTCAAAAAATTGGTCATTCATTATTCACATTTCTGGAACTAAAAAGTAAGTTTTTTTACAAAACTTTCGGAAAACTTGAAGAACTACCTCGGAAAACATGATTCCAACTTATCCGGTACAGAAGAAACTACCGGAAAACATCATTGAAGTTTTCCGGTACAGAAGACACTTCCGGAAAATATTTTTCTAAGTTCTTCGGTACAGAACACATTTTCGAAAAACTTTTTTGAACTTCTCCGGTACAGAAGTTTGTTCCGAGAAAGACTTAAAATTTCTGACAAATAATAATTTATGGTATATTAATTATTAATTATAACTTATTAATTATTAATTATGACAGTTTATTAATTATTAATTATTACAGTGTATTAGTTATTTATAATATATTTATGATGTATTAATTATTAATTATTTATGGTATATAAAATATTTATGGTATATTATTATTTTTAAAAATGGTATGTACCGGAAATCTTTCTTAGAAAGTTTTTCGGAAATACTTCTGTACTGGAAATTTTTTCAATAAAGTTTTCCGGTAGTACAATTTTTCAGTTCTGTACCGGAAATCTTTTTTAAAGTTTTTCGATAACAACCTTCTGTACCGAAAAATTTGAAAAAAGTTTTCCGAAAATAAAGTGTGCACCGGAAATATTTTTTCTGATTACGGAAAAGATAAAATAGTAAAAAAAAAATTGAAATTTTTTTAAGGGTATAATTGGCATTTTCAAAAAATTATGGGGGTATAGGTATAAAAATGGGGTACAGGGTAGAATTTTCAACTATATTACGGGTCCTAATTGGGCTAGGCTCAAATGTTTACAGGCCCATAACTCTTAAGAGCAGAAAAAGAAGAAACTTCGTTTCTCACATTTCGCGTTCATTTTCAACACAGTTACTCAACTCACTTAACTCAAACCACCGTCGGTGGACGCCATGGAAGCTTCGGCGGCGGAGACACTCTCTCCGACGGTAAGTCAGAGAGATCAATGGACTGTAGAATCACAAGTCTTTCATATTTATCAACTCTTCGTCTCTATTTATCAATGGACAAGTCTTTCATATTTATCAGTCGACCGTGGCTGTGTTACTGGACGGTCTGTGTTACTGGATTATTCACTCGATTGCTTCGTTAAGAGAATCTATTGACCATGAACTCGAACATAACACTGTTGATTTTCTCAACCGTTGTCAGGTATCTTCTATTTTCATATCACTTGTTATTGTATGAATCAATGAATGAAAGCAAATAATATAGAGAAACTAGTTGTTGTTGATGTTTTTGTTTTCATTTTTTGAATTTAATTGCTATATATATACACTGACATTGTAAATTTTTTATTTACACAAACATTTAATTATAGCTCGATGTAGACATTTGTGTATTTATTTAGGAAATAATGTTATGATTGAGAATTTGATATTACTGTGAAATATGATTGGCTGTATTTTTAGAGGATTTAATTTGTATGCGCTGTCATTGCAAAATAATTCTACTTATTTATAGAGATACTTTAGGAACTAACATACTAAAGCGTAAATATGTGTTTTGATTTGATGTATGTGTCAAAAGTAATATTAAACTCTTCATTTTATTTATCATTTATTCAAACTTGTATTTTAATACATTACATCCAATCATATTTCGTAAATTCTACATGTCTTGGTGTTACTTTTTTATTTACTATGTGATGTGAGTCTATAGTTTGTGTTGGCAAATAAAAACAATATTAATTGAAAATAGAAACAAATATAAACTAAGCCCAACATAGGAACAATGTTGTCAAATAGCCGCCAAAGTGGCGCTATATCATAGCAAAATTTGAACAAATTGCCATTGTTCCGCGATATGCTATTTAGTACAAAATATTGTCAAATAGCCACTATTGCGTCACTATAGCATTATAGCATAGTGAAATTTGAACAAATCGCTATTAACCGCAATCTGCAATGGACAACATTGCATAGGAAATTCATTTCCTAGAACAAGATAACCTTGTTATATGATGGTTCAACTTGAAGTATTCGATAAATATTGTTGTTATAATGGGTATGAGCAAGTTTTTTATTTGTTTTTGTGTCACGGTTCTTGATGTTGCGGAGAATTACGGTCAAGTGTGGTTGTAATCATGGTCGAGGAGGCATTAAAAACCACAATGTTTTTTTAAAACCGTGTATGAGTATATACATTGATAGCATAAATAAGGTTACTATATAAGTTTAATCATATTTTACTATTTCGCTACATCATAATTTTACTTCTTAAAGTTTGAGTACATTGTACTACGATAGTTAAATAGGATTAGCATTTTTGTGTTTATAATGTTATAGATAGTTATCATGACCGAAAAATTATAATTATGCACTATACTGTATTACTAACACCTGATTCTATAGTGCACCCTTTTTCTTCCACCATCATTTGTTTGAACTTTTTTATGTACTGGTTTTGATTGAGAGTGTCAAACATGGCTGAGACGGTCATTTTAGTCGCCATGTTTTATGTTATTTTGTTTTATGTTATTTTGATATAAGAGAGGGTTTCTTGAATGGCTACTTTGTTCTTACTATCCGATTTCCATCCCCTCATGAGTTTCTTGTTCTTTAAATACCAACAGGATCCAAACGGTGGATATGCTGGGGGATCTGGCCAGGCAAGCAACTGTTATGCTTTTTCACCTATTTCTACTTGAACATCAAGCTATAGTTTTGTTGACTTTGATTCTCAGCTTCTCTCTCTCTTATTAGCTGCATTTCACTGTCTCTTGCAACCATCTCTTATGTATACGAATAGAAACTAATACCTTTGGTTAAAATATAATATGACCCACAATTATCATATATAATATAATATATGATTCCTTCTTTTGCAAAGACTATGGATAATATGCCAAAGGGAGGTTTAGTAGCATGGTTCTTGGTTCAGTTGTGTGGCGTATGAAGGCTGTAGTGTTTGAGTTCAAGCCAAATTCAGTCGAATTAGTTTCAGCTTTATTTTTATCCCTTTTTCCCCATTTTGTTGATTCAATTCTTGTCAAGCAGTACTTTATATTTTATAATGTTCTTTGTTCATGTAATGCTAATGCATATGACGTGTTTTTTGGGTCAACTTTTTACTGTAACTGCAGTCCTGGAAGGAGTGTAAAACTTCTCAAAATTTTAAGTTGTGTTTTTTCTTTAAATTCTTGAATTGTTCGAAAAGCATAATGCTTACAAATATCTAAAATCTTCCTCAGATGCCTCATCTTGCCACAACTTATGCTGCAGTCAATACTCTTATTACTTTGGGTGGTGAGAAATCTTTGGCATCTATTAATAGGTGGTCAGTTTATGCTCTTCAAAGCAAACCTTACCAATATTTTGTTTGTTAGATTTTCATTCTCGTACTATTGGGATGGATTTGTTTTGTATTTCGAAAATCTTATCTTCAGAGATAAATTGTATGGGTTTATGCGGCGGATGAAACAGCCAAATGGGGGGGGGGGGATTCAGGTTTATCATATTCATCTCTGCCTATATCCATTTTTAGTTGTATCATTCTGCTCACTTTGACTCGTTAATGCTTGCAAGTCCATCTAATGCTTGCACACGTTACAGAGATCGCATTATGCATAATTTGATTTGGTAATGTTTGTGGGGCTAGTTGTGTAAAAATTTAAATCTGGCTTCATGCACAAATCTAAATGATGCGACTTTGAGTAGTCTCTGTAGTGTGTTAAAATTTTTTATTACTTGTAATAAATATTGGACTTGTTATGACACATGTAGAATTTATTTGGCAAATCATATTTTTTTTATTCATTATTTTCTTTTTCAGTCATCAAATGCTTGATTCAGGATGCACGATGAAGGAGAAATTGATGTTCGAGCTTGCTACACTGCCATTTCTGTAAGTTGGTTTGTATATGTGTCTTTCTTGCACAGACATTTCACTGTTTGGATCAACATCATGCATAGTTCTTACTAGTTTTTCAATGGTCATTTTATTGGATTAGACGTGGCTCAGATAGCGTATTACTAGTTAGGAATGACAGGATGTCAAAGCTGTTGGCTAACTTAGACCTTTTCTTCTACCATTATTATCCTTTATTATTTTCATTGTGGGAGTTGGAAACTTTAATGCTAAGTCTTGTATAAAAAGGTATCTATTGCATAACATTGAGCATCTTGTTGGAGCCAGGTAGCAAGTGTTCTGAACATTTTGGATGGTGAACTGATCAGGAATGTTGGAGACTACATTTTAAGGTCAGTTTCAAGAAGCAGTTGCTTTAGTTTTGGCATTAAATCTGGCTGTATGTTTCTATCTTGAAGAGCAATGTTTAGAATATAAACTTTGTACAATTCAAACTCATTATTATTATCCCTACTTCCCACTGCTTTGATTGTTGAGTGGTTTTCCTTACGATCAATTTGCAAGGGTTCAAAGTATGCTGGAGTTTGAGAAAATGTTTTTAATGATCTCTTCATTAAGTATGTGGGGCCTCACACGTGATCTTTAAAGTATAGACACTAGTAATAATAAATTAAAACTGCATTAGTCATGACAATGGTGGTATGGAGGGGTACTGCGTTTTTTTTTTCATTTTTGTTAATCTAATAGTTTTGGCAATAAAAACTTTTATCTTTCCATTAACTGTTTCTGGCCTTCAATGGGACCTTCAAGTGTAAAGTAGGGTAATAATTGAAAGTCCCAATAACCACAATGTTGGTGCCTTGGAGTATGTTGTATTGGGGTACTGAGTTTTCTCAAGTTTTTTTATTATTCCTGCTATATGACGGTTTTGTAGAACTCTGGGTTCACACAATACCCAAAGCAAACAATACCTTGAAAACGTGGTGCTTTGAACTTGAGGGTGGAATACTTATAATTGACATATTAAGGTTGGCAATGCATTATTTAGATACCATCACATTTGTCATGCTCTAAATTTTATCTTTGTAATCTTATAATTGAGAGATTAAGGTTCCCAATGAGTTATTTAGCTGCCACCACATGATCAAATTTTGTACGTTGGTCCTTCTTTTTTTCTTTCTTTTTACATTTAAAGTTATGAGGTTGATGTCATGCTTAAAATTCTATCTTTGTGTAACCTTATAATTTGATAAAGGTTGGCATTTGACAATGTTTTATTTAGCTATTATCCCAATTATCAAATTTTGCATCTTGGGTTTTTTATAGTTAAATAAGTGAGGTTGATTTTATATTCCAAATTATGTCTTTGTAACCTTATAATTGATTAAGATTGGTATTTTTTGTTTTCATATGCTAAAATGGAATGAGTGAGTATGAAAGTGTTTCTAACTTGGTGTGTTTTTGTTATGTGTAGGAAGGGGATCATATCTATGTTCTGTTATGTTGTTGGTAAGCAGCTATTGGTGCAGGTCTTCTCAAAACTGAGGAGATTTTGGAAGGAGTTGCAAGGCTTCGAATCTCGAACTACATCGAATTTGAAAAACAAACCTTCGTAGCTTTGATGGATGAAGCAAGAGAGGTTGGTTTCCATCTCTGAAAAATACTCAGTATTTTTTTTTGTATCATGTTGCATTTAAAATGAAACTATATCAGGAGTGATATCATGTTTGTGTATATGCTTAGCTTGCTTTACACACATTCAATGGGACCTTTCCATTAACTGTTTCTGGCCTTCAATGGGACCTTCAAGTATATAGTTGGGTAATAATTGAAAGTCCCAATAACCACAATGTTGGTGCCTTGGAGTATGTTGTATTGGGGTACTGAGTTTTCTTCTTTTTTTATTATTCCTGCTATATGACGGTTTTGTAGAACTCTGGGTTTCTTGCTTTGTAAAATACTTCATTTGTTAACTAGAAAAATGAAATTATTTATTGTATGCTCTGTTCTATTTGTTATGTAATACATCTTTTATATTCTATGCTGTTTCTTGCAGCTGTCAGACATACGAGGGAGGCATTGCTGGTGAGCCTGGTTCAGAGGCTCACAGTGAGTATGTATCTTCCTACTTTCTCTCGTCTCTTTCCTCAATTCACTTCATACCTCTTCACGATGATATGATTTGAAATAAAAGGATTTCTGCCCAAGTATGTAAAGCATTTAAAGGATACAAATTTCCTGAGGGAGGATTTGATTTTTAGTACTCACAGTGAAGAGGTAATGTTGGTTTCTCCCTGTTGTCTACAAATTGTATATTTCTTTCGCTCACTCAGCTTTCCTGCAAAACATAGATAGTTGTAATCTTTCCTTGTACGCACAGGGAACTGATTCTGGTGTTGACACATACTTTGGTTTTTGCACTTATCCTGGACGGGAGTTGCGGCATCGTATTGATTTAAAGGTGTGTGACTGACGGTATCTCTTTGTAGCATTGTAGATATTGTTGTACTTGCATGCTCTTTTTAATGATAGTTTGACTTCTGAGATTATTCTTACTTCAGTATTGTTTTTCCAATTTCTCTCCTTTTGTCAAATACTTAGCACTTAAACATTGAATATTGTGGTAAAATGTAAAATGCGATTCTCTCTTGCTGATATAGTTCGTTAATATTGCATAGGATGGATTTGAGTGTTTTTGCATATATACTTTGTTAACCATTGAATATACTTTGTTTCCTAGCCAACTTTTAACATCTAGACTTATGATTGCATATGATGGATTTTAGTGTTTTTGCAGGTCTTCCCACGAGACATATATGCTTTCGGACTTGTAGCTTGGACTGGAAATGATGTATTAAATAGGAGGTTTGCTTGCTTCCCTTTGCAGTTTGCACTGAACTTTCCATCGTCACTGTGGCTGAAACGGATGGACATCTTTCCTAAAACCTACCAAATGTTGCATTCTCATCTTTTCATTACCGATTTGATGGAATGTCGTGTATATATATATATATATATATATATATATATATATATATGTCATTGATTACTTTGTGATGTATAGTTAGGAAGTTATGTTGATTTTTCTCTTTTTGGGTGTTTGGGTGTGGGTGCAGGTTGAGGCTACAAGCAGAATCTAAAGGATTTCGGCTTGATGATACAGGGTTGTTTCCAGCTACTCAGGGTTCTGGCGGCAAACGGGTATGGCCTTTTTAATTTTTTATTAGAAAATAGATTAGAACGATTGAGTCCTCATTCGCTTGATTTTGCAGGGCACAAAAGGTAATGCAAGTTTGAAATTGTCTACACAAAAGGAGGTGTTTGATTTCCTGGGATTTCCTTGGCTTGAACCACATCAAAGAAATCTCTAAATACAGGAATAGTTTGCCAGAAGTACGATGTACAACCCCCTTTTGTGATGTCTGAAAGAGGTCTCTTGCTAGATTTTTGTGCGCTCTGTTATCCCTGCCTTAGACTACGGCGTGTAGAGCAGAAAGGGTTTCTCATTGGGTGCTGCTTTGTAAATTTTTATACGTAGGAAAGATAGAGGTTGACAATTCTAGTGTCATCTTCCAAATAGTGTACAAAAAATAGCACAATGATGTGAATGCTGTTTTTTATTTTTGAGATTTGTTTAAAATGTATTAAGTGTTCACTGTTGTACTTCTTTTTCACCTTGATTTCTCTTTACCTGTGTCTAATAATATACTTGTTACTTTTTTTTCATCCTTCATTTTTGTTTTCGCCACAAGTATTGGTTTTTGTTATAACTCTTCAAACATAACTTTCACTAGTATAATTTTAACAGATGATAGTTAAATAGACACCCGAACAGTTTGATGAATATCTATTTCTGATCCAAATTGTTAATCCACTTCCTATAAGAATTAATTATCTTTAAAGTTTACATCAAAATTGTAACATAGCTGACAGGTAACAGAATAGGAGGAAAGAGTAAAAGTGAGAAGATTTGTTTAACAATAATGTTAATTGCAGTGATTAATATCAATAAAGTAACATTTTCAGAAGCATGTTAAACGTGTATCCTAGTATGCAGCAGAAAATCAACAACTGAAATAAGTATAGATCAACATATGCCTCTACCATACAGCAGAACGAAACCTGCCAAATCTGAAATAAACAAATTTGAATACCATCAGAACGTGCAAAGCCAAGTAGAATGAATAGAGTGCACAAGTAACAAAAAAAAAGTGGAGATACTCAGAAAAAAGGGGATTTGACTTGACAGAGAAGAAGGTGAATGAAAATACGAAATGGACGAAAACAATACAAAGTTTTTGTTACTTACCAATGCCTCAACGAAAGAGAAGATCACCAATTCCAACGGAGAAACAAGGCTAAGAACACAAAGATTGAAACAAGGCTAACAACACAGATTCTTCCATGGCTTTGACATGTTATTTTCCTAGCATAGGCAAAATAATAAATATAGAAGAATCAGTTTTTGTTTTAAGTTTTAAAAAAAAGAACCAGTATAGGAATTTGAGTGTTGCTTTTAAGATGAATAGATGTTAAGATGATTTTTTTTTTGTGGCTTAATAAAATTTGTAATCAAGAAGCCTTTGTTTGCTTTCATGATTGATTTTTCGACGCCAAATAAATTTATAATCCGATAAAATCAAAGATTTAAAATAAATAAAAAAGAATTAACTTACACATTCTTAAAGAACATAATTAAATCTCAGCCAATGCCACAAACTATACTCTTTAAAATATTCATCTTACAAAGTTAGAAAGTAAAATTACAAAAACTTTGAAACAAAGAATGATAGGAATAGTGAGATACAATGAAATGAAACAGAAACTTTACCTTTTTCTTGGGTTGAACAGAAACGACACAAATGCAAAAAGAAAAATGAAACCAAAATTTGTAACCCTTCAAAGCCTGTGGAAAAAAGAAACAGAATGACACTTCAATGCAATCCAAATTCAATAAAACCTTAATAAAATGAAAATTACTCAAATATATATGACACATACCAAACCAAAAAATAAAATTACAGTGGGAGGGAGAACTATTTCTCACGTGTGAGGAAAATGTATCAATTCTCAAAGACTAAAACATAATATAATATTCTAGTGAACTTACTTGTGAAGCATCTCAATTGAATCTGCAGTATACCATCCTCCTCCATAGAACATTCTAAAGTTTTTTTACTATAATCCGTTGAATGTGAGCTATTTTTGGCCAATCCTCGCCTGTTCTCTTTTTACATCGTATCTCTAACTCACTACAACCATAAATCTCCAATCTTGTAAGACCAGTAAGGCATTGAATGCTCGTCGGAAGACACCTCAACTTCGGACACTTAGAAATAGTTAATTTCTTAAGCAAACCTAAGTTTCCCAACCAGTCAGGAAGGGATGCTAGGTTTGGAAGATCGCACAATGTTAATGATTCAAGGGCAGTCATATGTTGCAAAGCATCATGCAATTCTTCTATTTCTGAGCAACTTTGAATCTCCAAATTCTCAAGACTAGTGAGGTGTTGAAAACTGTTTGATAGATTAAAAGTTTGGCAGTCTGAAATTAATAATCTCTTAAGAGAGTGCAACTCTTGCAATTCAGGGAGATGCTCGAGTTTGGAAATGCTAACAATTGAAAAATCCTCTAGAGAAGTGAGATTTCTTACCATCCCTTCTGGAAAGCAAGTAAGCTCTTCATTAGAACTGAAACAAAGGTTTTCAAGACGGTGAAGTTTATGAATTGAACTTAGTAAATGTTGGTTGCATTTCCCTTGTACATCCAAATCAAAGAGAGTTGGAAGGAAAGGCAAGTCCAACATCATAGGACATTCAGTAATTTCAAGTGATAAAAGGCTAGGAAACATGTTATCTCTATCCTCCGTTGATAACCTTACCAGGTTTGGCAACTTCTTTAATCGTAAACTATCTAGTCTTCTGAAACCTCCTGCAACTCCATCATTGGATGACTCCTCATATAGGTATTTTACATGAGTCATGTTAGATATTTTTAGGCAACTTAGAGAAGGAAGTTTTCCCAAGTGTGGAAGGTGTAAACAACTTTTGCAATCCCCAATATGCAAATGAGTTAAATATTTTACAGAAGAACTAGACATCCATTGTGGGAAATAGGCACCTGTATATCCTTTAATAACCAGACTTTGAAGTTGTTGTGTTTGAGGTTGAAGCACTTCAAGAATCTCCTCAACATTTTCCTGTAATTGCGACTCTTCATTTTCCTCCCATGACAATTGCAACTTGCTCACCTGCTTGCTCGACATATTTGCTTCTTTGGCATCCATCACACTTTTAACTCTCTCCAAGTGTTGAATAGAAAGTTCACAATTAAGGTTCAGTTGTCCTATTTCTGCCAAATGATATCCTTTTTTATCGCCAACTACATACAGTGTTAAAGTCTTCAGGGAAGCCAACATCTTTATATTTGGAGGCAAGCTTGATAGCGAATAACACATTTTCAAAGATAGATGTTGTAAAGCTTTCAAGTGTACCAAATTATTAGGCAGCTTTTGGAGGTTACAACAATCATCTAACTTCAAAATCTGCAAATTCCACAATTTACATAAAGATTTTGGAAGAGTTTTGAATTTGCCGCAAGAAAGATTCAAGTACCTCAGATGTTTTAAACAACCAATTGAAGATGACAACTTTGTACAATTTTTGAATTCAAACACCCGCAAAGAATAACATTTCAATACATGAGGTGGAATTTCATTTTTAGATTTTGACAAATATGTCTTCAATGATTTGACAACCCCCCACAAAGTTGGATCAAATGACTCCCTCCTATAATTTAAGAGATGACGAACTCTTTTAGAGATACTAGGTACATGAGTCTCGTCTGTAATGTAACAAACCTCTTCTGCGACAGATTGAGCAAGATCGTGAACAAGATCATGCATCATGAAAAACCTAATTTTTCGAGAGTCATCTAGTTGAGTATATTGGAAAAATGATCTCCAATGTAATTCATTGCACACCTCATTACCAATATCATATGTTTCCACCATTTCATTAGCCATCCAAAGCTCAATTAAAAACTGCTTACTTATAATCTCATCCTTGCGAAACAATGCGCAAAAGGCAAAACATTCTCTCAATTTTATTGGCAAATTCAAGTAACTTAATCTCAAGGCAGGCATGACAGAGTTTTCGCCTTGTAAACTCCATAGCTTGCTTTCTATTACATACAACCACTCTTTATCCTCTCTTTTAAAACGCAAGAGACTTCCTAGTGCTATTGCCGCAAGAGGAACTCCCCCACACTTTTTTACTATTTCCTTCCCCATGACCACAAGCTCTTCCCGTTCTTCCTCGTTTGGTCCAAAGGCACGTTTTCTAAACAATTCCCAACAATATGTGTCAGATAGCATTGATAAACCATGAGGGGGCATTGTTCCCATGATTTCTGCAACCTTTGAAAGACGTGTGGTGACCAAAACAGAAGCACCTTTTCCCCCAAATGCCAATACAGATTTCAACTTTTGCCAATTCTCTTGCTCATCATCCCACACATCATCCAACACCAACAAATATCTTTTTGTTTGTAGCAAATCCAAAAGTTTTCTTTGCAGCGGCTCTAGATCTAAATCGGCACAAACATCTCCAGTGACTGATTCTATGATGGCTTTTGTCATTCTCTTCAAACTAAAATCTTCCGAAACACACACCCAAATTCTTAGCTCAAAATGGTTGACTACCTTTTGATGATTGAAGATAAGTTGGGCAAGCGTTGTTTTTCCAAGTCCACCAAGACCAATTATTGGATATACAGATAATTCTTCCAAATCTGAAGCATCCTCAACCAAAAAGTCTACAATTTTATTTTGATCTTCATCTCTTCCATAGACTTGAGGTTGAGAAATGATGGAGGTGGTTTGGCGCCAGTCAAGTACACCAGTTCTCTCTCTGACTATCTCAGTAAAATGAAACTTGCTCCTTTCTTGGGCTATTTCATCTAACCTCTCCTTAATGTCCTTCATTTTCTTAGCAATTTTATAACGGAAAGCCAGATGCTTGGGATTCAAAAATGATAAGAAAGAGCTTTGTACCTTGCGTGACAGTCCTTTGTACTCCATCTCCAATGCTTCGGTAGCACACTCGTCCAAGATGTCATCAAGAACATGAGCAGCATCTTTGAGCTTAAGCAACCAATCCTTGATAGCTTTGTTTGAGAATTGTTTCTCCTCAGCATCTTCAAGAGTAGCTTTGATTGTTGTGAGCAAGCTAGCAAGACCGTTAAATTGTTTATCGAAACCTAGAAATCGGCCAAATTCATTTTCAACAAGGACGCTCAAACGTCCAAGCACAACTCCAATCACAGCTCCAGCCATCTTCGAATTCTTTGGAGAAGAAATTGAAAAAGTAGGAGAGAAGAAATGAAAACGCAGGAGAGAAGAAATGAAAACGTAAGGGAGAAGGTATTTGGTTAGAAATTAAAACGTAAGGGAGAAGGTATTTGGTTAGAAATTAAAACGTAAGGGAGAAGCTATTTGGTTAGAAATGAAAGACGGTCTAATACCCAAGTGGAAAATTGTTTGAAAATTTTTGAAAATTGTTTTTTTTTTCCTTCGTGAAAATATACACATACAAAAAATTGTAAAATAACTAAAAGGTCTCACACAAATGTAAGGGAATACATTTATTCATATATTTAATTAAAATAATTTTTTTTCAAGTTAAAATTATAATTAAATATTAATATTAAAATTGATAAATATTTTTATTAATATTTTCTTTTTGAAGTTAAAATTTAAATAAAATTATAATAAAATATTAATATTTTTCTTGTTATCAATTAAGTGTTTGGTCGACCTCCTTGATATCATAATTGTTTACGTAATTAAATCTAGAATTATTGTGATATTGATTTAAAAAATTTAATGAATATATAAATGGAAAAACTAAAACCATTGATTTATTTTGAAATAAATTATCCTTATAGATGCTTTTAATATTTCATTCATTGATTAAGATGAATTGAATGATGTCTAATAACATAATTTAGAATACAACGTTCACTTGATTTTTCTTCCACAAACAAATAAATAAACAATTCTTATTCAATCTAGTGATATCCATTGGTTAACTAGAGGTCAATATATAATTATTTTATCTCTTATTTTTTATTGATCATTTGATTACTGATAAAATAAATTAAGTCTATTTTAATTAAAAAAATTGCATTTAGTACATTTAGACAATGGTAAAAACATAAAAAATCGTAATGTCAAATTAATAATAGTTGTGAAAGTTTTGAAAATCTTACATACAATACAATGCAAAAAATGAGTGATAGAAAAAATAAAATTAATAAAGTAATTAACTAACAAAAATTCATCAAATGTCATCAATGACGTAGGCATGAAATATATTATTATGATCTTTAAGATGAGATCAATGGCTTTTTATTATGGCTTCAACATCACAAATTTTCATGGTCACCAGATGTAAGATATATGCCTCCTTGACATTGATTTTAATATAACTTCCAAACATACAATGTATATGCATTATCTGATTAATCTAATACTGTAAGTTGAGATACATTTCAGGAAAATCAAAAATTGATCATATCATAAGGCTTGAAGATTATGTGAAAGAATCAAACACTACACTTGGACAAATCTTGGATCTCAAGCAATCAAGCAAAGATTGATGATATTATACAGGCTTGAAGATTATGTGCAATTGTCTAGTGTTCATAGTGTTTATTAGGTAGATTCATCGTTATGATTTCACACATCTAATATTTGCCAATTAAAACTGAAATCATAAAATAAGTGTGTTAATAAATCAACTGGTAAATCAATTGGTAAATCGATTATCTGATTCACGGAACAAAAGTTTCACTAGGTTAATCAATTGGAAAATCGATTACTTAAATGTTTTTATCAGACCTGTGTTCTGTGATTAAAAGAAATCAATTGGACAATCGATTTGCAAATCAACTGGTTAATCGATGTTCTAATTCACAGAACAAAGCTTCACTGAGTCAATTGATTGGGTAATCGATTACTAAAATGTTTTTCATCATACCTGTGTTCTGTGATTAAAGAAATCGATTAGACAATCGATTGAAATACTTTTCTTAAGTTGCAAGCTTTGTACTAATCGATTAGGTAATTGATTGCATCAATGAATTAGTTCATCATTTATCAGAAACATATTGCATAATTGATTGACACATCGATTTTAACTAAATATCTGAGTTACTGGGACAAGTCAAGTCGATTGGCCAATCGATTGGAATAAATGTCTGAATTACAAGGAGAATTTATCCCATTGCCAAATCGATTATGTCAATGAAAGTGAGTCGACTGAGTAATCGATTGTTTTGATCTCGCTGTTTGAACAAAACAATTATAATCGATTATTCAATCGATTCTGATATGAACTGAGTATCAGTTTCTGATATATGCATTAAAAGAATCGATTAGGAAATCGATTAGTTCATCTATTTCAAGATTCACTTAAATTCAAGTACAAATCAATTCACTTAATAATTATTGTATTAAAATCACTATTCAAGTACAAATTAATTCACTTAAATTCCCTTTTAAACAAAATTAACTTCTCAAGAAAAAAAAACAAATTTATCTAATAATCAATATGCAAACTTTAATCCAAAGACACTATGGAGATACATAAACTAATTAGACTTTTGACATTTTTGGAGTCTAATGCAAATAGTTGGTGTGTTGTGCATGTGAATGTTGTAAGCTCGAAGAGTACCGAGTTCGATTCTAACTCTAAAAAGAATATCAGACATTTAGAATCATGAAAAATATAGCACTATTCAGAAACCTGAAATATGGATAACATTAGCAAGTTGAGACTGCCAACTACTAGCGAAAGCTAACAATTGAAAAAAAAAAAATCAATTGCTATATAAATGTAATAAAATAAAATAAAAATCAATTGCCATATACATGTAATAGATTCTTTGATATGGTAAAACTCAATTACAGCTTCCACATATTGTAGCATTTGTTTTGGGTGTGAAAATAACACCACAATCATTCATAGAAATATAGCGGCCATTCACTCAAACTATATTTTCATTGTGGAAAATATGAATACTTCTATTTTCTAAGCATCATACAAAAAAAGTAGTAGTAGTTTTGTCAATCACGGATTGTGGAAAATAGCAGGTTGTTCAAATTCTGTTATACGACTTTAAACTAAATTGTGTATCACGGAAGAATAGTGATTTGTTCAAATTCTGCTATGCTATATAGCTACAACGCCTCTATATCCACTATATGACGACACTGAGTGGTAGTGATGATAAACTCTACAAAAAAAGCCAAAAGAAACAACTCTCATATACATGAATTGTTTCGACGATTCTTCTTCTGTGGTTTCGAATGTAGCTATGTTTTGATCCCATATGTTTTTAGCTGATAATTTTCAAAAGCCTCTGAATTTTTTTCCACCTATATAGGATTTGTTCAAAGTACAAGGTCAGTGAACTTGGCATGAATGTGTAAAAAGACAACAATATCAAAACTTGGAAAGGATTTAATTTAGACTGACCAGTTCCGGCGTTTTGGAGTACACCCTTAAAATCATATCTTGACAGAATGCAGGTAACAAGTGGCTAATGCGTTTGTCGGGTGTTGTAAATTTCTCGAAGCTTTCATAATCTTGAATAGATTATAAAGATGTAAATGAAATATATCAGCCAATAGAAATTATAAAATAACTCTTCAAGTTCCACTTTCAAATAATAGTAAAAAAAGGGAATGAACTTGACCTAGTTAGCTAGATAAAATAATTGAAAAACTAGAAACCGTCGAGAAGCACGTCCATTAAGAGGGTTTGCTAGTCCAAAAAGAAATGTATGTTTAGATTAACTTGTTTGAATTTATATATTGACATAAGCACTAGTGAGACTATTAAGGAGAGCTTATAGAAACAACTTTTCACATGTTCATAAATTGTTTTCGACTTATTTTCATAAGCTCTTCAGGATAGCTTATGAAAACAGCTTATAACTTGAATGAAAACAATTTGGCATTACTTTAACTTTAATTGTAGAAATAGCTAATACATAAGCTCATATACGATAATTGATTATGCTATAACAACTTAATTATGCTTTTTATCCAAACAGAGCCATAACATCACCTAATAAATCGCATAATACAATATAAAGACCATCGTAAATAAAATATAAGATGCTTATATCTTGATAGAACATAGTTAGGTTCATTGATGTACCTTGAAAAAGTGGATGCTGCTACCAAAACATGAACCAGAAGAGATAAAAAAAGATTAAGTTAGCAAATGATATTAGGAAGTTAAAAACAAACTGGAGGTCCACAGTAATTATGTAATATTATTCTTCATTGAATACCTTTCAAGAGAATAATCCTTTCCGCGAGTCAAATCGATTTTGGTATTGCAAACAGCTACATCCTCCTCTTTCAACATAACTCCACCATTTTTCTGTCAAATGATGTTACATAAAAAACAATTTGGAGTTCCTTGTTGAACCTTGACAAGAATCAAAAGCATGCACGAATGAGAAGAATTAAAGAGAATAAGAACCTGTGAACAAACTATATCTTGTGGAGTGACTTTCTTAAAATTATGCATTATATCCCTTAGAACAGCATACTCGTTACAGAACTGCAAAACAACAGAGAAAAATCCTCTGTTTCAGAAACCTTAAACAAAAATTGTTGAATGGATAAGAAAAACATCACAGAAAAGTAACCGGTAAAAACATGCCTGATACAGATTTCACCTTCGAATGCGAAGGATCAACTCTCTAGCCTCCTTCAGTTCGGACGAGTGAGAAATCTCAATGGTTTTAATTATTGAATCATCCAACTGCGTTTTTCAGAATAAAATATATTTTACTATTCGTAAAAATGATATAAAATGTTTTTAATACACTTTTATTTGAAAGAAGCTCTCAAAATGATAACCTTCCAATATTCACCAGGATCTTGAATGCTAGATGGAATCTGCAAATAATCATTTGCTTGCACAAGTGCATCAACCACCATAAGCTCTATTGCCCGGAAACATCAAGATGAGGTTAGAAATAATTAAAACCAGTGTTGTCAAAGAAAATAGATGTTTGTTTAAATTATACTATGCTACATTGCTATAACCACTATTTGACACTACTTGGTACTAAATCGCATATCGTGGAATAGTAGTGGTTTGTTAAAATTCCGCTACACTGTAGCACTACAGAGCAAATATAGCCGTTATTTGACAACACTAAATAAAATCAAAAAGTGGAAATTTATGGATGTTAAAGAGACGGGAAAGGATAAAAGAAAAAGTAAGGAGTAACGACTCCGTACCTTTACTTTTGGATGTGTATAAACTGTTCTATACAGATGAAGATGTTGCCATGGAGGTTGTCATGAATGTGTTTGTCACGAGAAGAAACGACGTCGTAACGCAGAGGCAACGAAACGTCGTCGTTGCAATATGCCCCCATTGCCGTTACCTCTCTTTCTTTCAAAACTGAATGTTCACTCAAATGGGATTCTGCTTCTTTTTTTAAGATAAAAAAATTAGTTTTATATTATAAGGTTGAAATTTTAAAATATAATTTGAGCGGTATTTTTTTTTTTGGGTATATTTTTTTAATAATATATTTTTTAAAATTAATTAAGTACGAAATTTACGCGCATGAAGAAATGAAATGGAATATGCTAGAGTCTAACCATCAGGCCAATAAAACAAATAACTCTAACCTACTTTTTAAATTGTATTCACGGGTAAATTTAATTTTTATTTAATAATTATTTTAATTATACTTTTTTTAATTATACTGATAAATAAAGTAAATTGTACCCAAAAAAATAGTCTAAAGTATAAGTTTCAACTTTTTTTATTTAATTATT
>JBBPBR010000008.1:1016904-1029278 GCA_037974775.1 Cicer pinnatifidum
TTTAAATAGTATAAATTTTATAACCTTTTAATATTTTTATCAGAGAAGTATACAGTGTGCATGCTGATTAATTTGGAAAGGGAATTGTTGAGGCTAACGACATATTAGAAAATTTTATTTCTATCTTACAATTAAATGATTCATCTACAAAACAAAAATAAAATGAATAAATTTTTCAATATATAATATTACTTATTTTCTTTTACTATACCTTCTAGTTAAACATACACTACTCTGAATATATAATTTTTATTTTGCAATTAATAGTAATAGATCTAGAGTAGACCAATAATTAATAAAAATAATTTAATTATATTTTTTTAGTTACATATTTTTTAACGAGAGCGATTTAATTACTCAAATAAAATTCGCTTATTTTTAGGAAGATGAAGGGGAGTATTTTGAAACAAAACAGAAAAAACAAAAAAAACAAAAAGAAAAGATAAGGAGATACCATTGTGGTTTGAGCAAGAGCACCAAATCACCACCACTACCACAATTGGAATTTGAAATAAGGTGTTAAAATTATTCTTTCTTCACTTGCTTCTGATTTTACAATAAATAGTATAAGAACACGTGCACTGCAATTTTACTTAATAATTACTATTAAATATTAATAAATATAATTAAAAAATATTATACATGCAAAATTTAGTATTCTTTATCTCGTAACATAATAAAAAATAGATTTATATAATTTAAATTTAAACCACGATATTTTCTTTAACACATTTTATTTATATATAAAATAGAATGAATATATTTATTACTTTTTTAAAATTATTTATTTATAGGATATACGAGGGAGAATTTTATAAAACGTTTTTTATTCTTCAATATGAGACTTCCAAAAACGCATTTGATTACTAAATTTTTGCATCGATCATTTCTTGTGACAAGCGTAATATTGCAACTTAATTCTTTGGATTGATTTTATTTTTTGTTTTGAATTTTTTTCTGCCTTATTAATTTTTTGTTATTAGCCATAATATATTGATAGTTATTATAATATGTTACAGTGTGTTTCTGATTTATTTGTTTTTAAAATCAATAATTTCAATTAATTTAGTGAGATTTCAAATAGTATCTTGTATGTTTTATTGTTCTAACCTTTATCTTTAATTTTGTTGGATTCGAGTTGCTTCTATTTTTATATTTATCAATATTAACTCAAAAATATGACTCAGACTATTCAAAACCACAAAAATAAATAAATAAATAAGACAACTAGTTAAAATATTGTTAAGATGAGTTCTTAGAGTGGTACAATATATATATACATTAATTTTTTCTTCAACCAAAAGATGAAAAATATAAAATAAAAAAAAATTGAATTTGAAAATGTTAGAATTTCTGCCAAAGAAATTTCTATAGTTATTAAATAAAATATTAATAGTTTATTTATTAACTTTGATAAAATCTCTCTTTTAGTTTTACATTACTTCATAACGTGTTAGACCGACCTTGATTATTTACAAAATTATGCTATTTATTAATATCTACCTTAAAAGAATTTAGACATCTTAAAAGATAAATAAGTCACTATGTAAGGAGATTCCACACTTTTTGTATATGATTATATGACACTTTTCAACTTCAAACCCAAGTAGTCTTTTTATGAACGAATATAATGTTAATAATGGTGACAACCACCTTTGAAGATGGAGAACATAAAAACAAACAACGTCACACCAAGAAGACATGAGAACATAACATTGCACTTAGACAAAATTATAGAGGATTAAACATGAAAAAATAATACTAAAATTGTATCGAAATTAACCACTTATTTAAATAAAAGGAAAAAAATAAAATAACTAAATTGAATGGCACTTTTATATTAAAATGTCAAATAACATAATATTGATATTTATGAGTTAAATTAAATATTAAAGAAAATTATGGAGGATAATGTTGAAAGTTTTCTCTATGTATTGTGAGTGTATTTTGGAACAATATAGAGTTGTTCTAACTTGAAACCATTGTACTTCTTTCTATGAAAATGTGGAAAATTCAATTGCTTGGAAAAAAACTCAATAATTATTCCAAGAATTTGACATGCACGCAACAAGTGAATATTCCAACGTATTACCTATTTACAAAGTTTTTAAAAGAATAGAAGTGCCATATTGAGATTAAATTGCAGACACAGTTGGATTTTGAACATGATCACCATCATCATCATCTTTGTTTTCTCCGTTGAACCAGTAATAAGCATATAATATGAGCTGAACAAGTCCAGAGATAACTCCAATACCATTGCTGATCTGCAAGAATTAATACAAAGGTGAGCATATTAATCAACAATGGGTTAAAAATCTTTCATATTCTAGAACTATTCAATTATTAATTACTCACAATAATATAAGATTATACCTATGTCTCAAAATATAAGAAAAAAATGAATGAATGAAAATTGATGAAATTGTTTCAAATTTTATACCAAAGACATTAATTACCAGGACATAAATGTCAAAAGGGTGGATGAGAGCATATGTTGTCCAGCACGCTCCATTAAGGAAGTCAGTCAAAGAGAGCCAAAATGGCATGTATTTCACACTCTTTGTTTTGATAACCTTTGCCTGTTCATTATATGTAACAAAACATCAACAAGAGTTAATTTGGAGTGAAACACTTCATATATGCCCGTTTCTTACCAATTCTAAAAAAAATGATTTTACTATACAATAATTTGAGATTTAAAAATAAACCTAAATTGTTTTGTTTTTCCTTTCGTGGTAAAAATCAATTTTTTTAAAAAAAATCAATTTTTTAAAAATGATTTTTTTGAAAACTACTAAAGCTCGTTTATTATTTGAAATAATTTTTAGATTATATATATATATATATATATATATATATATATATATATATATTTAAAGAAAAGTTGTAATAAACAATGAACACTTTTGAAAAAAAACAATTGTTTTTTAAATGAAACTTTTTATTAAATAAACTTCAATTTATATATAAAGTATATAGGATAAAAGTTAATTACTTACCATGATGGTAAGAGGAGAGACGTACATCATTATGTTGAAGATATCACAGATAATACCAACAACTAAAGACCTTTTGGTAGTGCCATGTAGTGCCAACATTGTTATAAGAACGATGACAGCAAAGAAAATAGCCTCTACGAACACATAAAGCATCAATCTCTTCTGAAATTAGAGAAAAACAGTAGTGAGTATCAGAATATATAGGAAATCATTGAACATTCAAATAAGCAATATGGTTTGGTTGGACTTCTCTTGAAAAGAATTAATTATTTTTTGATAAAGTATACGTTCCACACATATTTAGTAATATATTAATTAATGACAAATTTTAGAATAATGAAGAATCAGGGTTGAAGTATATATATACCCTTCCTTTGTTGTTGGCATAGACATAAAATATGGTAAGATAGACGAACTCGAATATAAGGCCAACGCTATTGATAGTAACGACCAAAATGCTGTTTGGATGCACAAAAGGCATTCCATAGAATACCCAAAATGCACAATATATTGTGTTATTGAAGACATAGTTAATGTTAAAGCAGATAGAAACTATGGATGTCGTGTTATTGCTGCTTTACTTGGTCATGGTGAAGAACACTAGAGCATTGTTCGTCGACAGTTGTATACAGAGATTAAGTCCAAACCTGATTTATATGCTGCATTATTCAAGGAACGTTTTCAAGAAGTGACAGAGTCTTTACTTGTAACTGAGTTGGAAAACCAAGCCAACGAGAAGTGGATGACCATTCCTGATATGAGTTACGTGATAGCAACAAAATATAATCTCGTTCTTGTTACATTGGGAAAAACATTTTGTTTGACTTTTTTCCCATTGAGAGGTGCACATAATGGAGATTTGTCACGTGATCGTGTTATCAGCATTGGTTTTGTTAATGAAAATCATTGGGTTCAAGTTAAATTGAAACATGCATGTCTGTTACCTCCACTTGCATGGCATTGGAAGAAGCATCGTAGTGATGAGCCTACATCATGGGCTATAGCTTATGCAGGACGTCTACAACATTGGGGTTCATTAGATTTAGATAGTCATATAAAATAACAAGTGCAGTTGGTCCTCATGCCCATTTACCACAAGTATCAAGGTCTTGAAAAAGAAATATATATTTTGCGGATACAAAGGTAAAACTTTTATCAGCTAGAACGGTATGCCCTCACAACACATTCATATTGTCCTTCATGAAGTTGCTTGAAAAATACAATTTTCAACCACTCAAAACTATACGAGGCACCTCTATTGGTCTTAGTTTCAGTGACAACTTCATTATATGCAACTCCTAATAACTCAACAGTAGTAAACAATTGTCAAATCTTCATTGACATTAGTGGGAGGTGTGAAAAACTCTTCAGAACACGAGATGCTCAAAAGACCCCTGACATCGTCAAGAGTAATAGTCATTTCACCAAATGGCAGGTGAAATGATCTATCTCCGGGGACATAATCCAGATATACTAATCCAATGATCTATCTGAGCATGTAATACATATCTGATATCAATGAATTTGTCTTACTTTTTGCCATTTGAAACAACTTTTAAGGCACGTTTATCCTGTTTAATTAAAAATAGCACACAATTACTTAAACTACAAATATATTATAATGTGTAATAAAATAACCTATACTACAAATATATTATAATATGTAATCAAATGAATTATTTACTCACCTGTCCATTCCACACATTTATTAATGCAATATGATGCTCATAATCTTTAAGGACAAAAATATCATAAGGAGCTCCAAGAAACATGGGTTCTTCAGGCTGGTGCTGCTGACCATGTTCATCATCAAACTGCTACTGCTGATCATGTTCATCATTAGACACATGATCTTGTTGAGGTTGCTAATCTTGTTCTTCATCAAACACAGGATTTTGTTGATACTCATGCGCCTGCATTTCTTCATTTTTCTTTCTTCTTCTTTCAACTACAACTCTCCTATTTGATTCTATAGGTGGTCGAACTCAAGAATAATCAATGTCATTTTTTGCTCCTCTGGTTTTCACTAACAAAATTCAATAAAAAAAATTTTAAAAATTTTGTAAAACATAAAAAGTTAAAAAATACACACTGTACCGGAAATTTCAAAGAGAAATGAAATTTCCGGTAAACGTATCAGAAATTTAATTTTTGAAATTTCCGAGAATACCATCTGAAAATTTGAAATTTCCGGTACTCAAAATGAATATCGGATTTTTTAAATTTCCGGTAAATACTCCCAGAAATTTCAAAAATAAATTTTCCAGTGTTCATTTATAACTACCAGAAATTTCATTTCTCTTAGAATTTCCAGTAAAAACATTTTTTTTGTCAAAACTTACTTTTCCGAAACTATCACTGGTGGGGGTACAAGTGTTTTGATTTTTACTGATTTTTGAAGGATATTTTTAGATATTTCAACCAACAAAAATTTAAATGGAGAATATATGACTAATTGAGAGGTACAAAAGCCAACTTTCTAACTTTGAACGGTAACTAAATAATTATATGGATACATCACACAAATAAAAGGTGAATAATTATACTATCTTCAATGTGAGCTGAAAAGGTTTTGTATTATCATTGATCAAATCTAGCTAAATTGTGTCTCACATAAAAAAAAAAAATCTAAATTGTGTAAAAAAAATAAAGACCTTACTTTGCGAAACGGTGGCCAAATCACTTTATACAATAAATTTATTTAGAGCAAATAGATAGTTGTAAGTGCAAATACTTTTAGGTGAATTCTTTCTTATAAAAGAAATTGACAATTGCAAATTAAATACTTATAAGGTTGTCTTATGATCGAAATTTCAAGAACTTGACAAATAATGTAGTAATTTTTTATGCATATATTATTATTTTAGAATAATATATTCTTTTTTTGGAAAAAGTACTATTTTTCATGTAAGTAAGTTTTATTTAAGACTTCATTAATCAATTATAATAGTTTGATCAATAGACACATTTAACTCTGATCTTAATACTTTTAAAGTTAGACATATAATTGAATATATTTTGGTGATAATATTACTTTTTTTTTTTATAATGATAGTATATTAAAATTAAAGAGTATCCTTAATCGATTTTAGAATTTTTAAATATTTTAATGCACTGATCTGTGTTAGACCGCTTATAAGAGTGATATATCGTAACTCATTCTATTTTTATTTGTATGAGTTTGTAAATTGTTTATAATAAAAAATAAACTTAATATTTTTTACTTAAAGACTAAATTTAAATAAAAAAAAGTTATAACAAAAAATCATAATTAGTAGTACTTTTATTTATTTTAATTTTAAAACAACAATAACCAATCAAAACCATAACATAATTGAACAAAATTAAGCACCCTCATGCAAATAGAGCCAATGGCTTATCGTATCATATAAGAATGTCATTGCCATGAAAACTGTTGCGGCTTAAAATTTCGAGTTTTCCTCGAATTTAATGAAGTCGTCACCAAAATTTATTTTAAAATAAGAAAAATATTGGAAAATCTTTAAAAATAAAAAAATATAAAAAAATAGTCTTTGATACCAGATTTTTGAGATCGGAAGTTAATTATGCGTAAAGAAAGTATTAACACCCTACGATATCAATTAAAATACGGTTATCTATAATTAATTGTGCAAAATTATATCAACTTAAACATATTTATTTATCTTTATTATTAAATATGAATATAATTTTTTTTATAAATGTTATTTTTTAAGATAAAAGCGTGTGTTAAAAAAATAGTTAAAAAAAAAAAGTTTTTATTATTGTGCTTAACAAGAGTGTGATCTTGCTCCTACGTATCTTCCGGTGTAATGGATAAATCAAAGCTACGCAGTTCTTGGATACAACACTAGGTTGAACTTTGTTAAGAACATTACAAAGAATGATCCCACTCCTCAAACCAAGCCTAAACTCTTCCTCTTAAGACTCTGCTGGTAAATCTTTAGCTGCAACAACTTCAACCATTTATCTCAACCACTTTATTGCTTCATAACTTCTAAATGTTGTATTTTATACAATTAATTTTTCAGCTTCAAAATAACTAATACAAAATCCAAATACTTTTTTCATATAAAATTGACAAACATCAGCCTTCATTAAAATCAATATCATATAAAATAGGACAATAATTTGAGACATTCATGGAATAAAAACTAAAAACTAATTATTCCCAGGTAATTACCAGCTTCTTATGCTTTTCTAGATTCCAAATCAAGATCTTTGAGGTGGGTATCGTGTTGTTGAAGCACATCTTCAACCACATATGCAATTGAAAACGACAATGTCATCATAACAAACAAATTAATTTTTATGATTTTGTGAGACGAGAACGTAATTGAAGAAAACGGGATGAACAAAATCGAATCGAAAGGAGAAGAAGAACGAGTTGAGAGAAGATGAGAGATTTTGTGATTTGAGAGAAGAAATGCTAAATTGAATCGCAGAAAATTGAATTGCTATGCGAGAGAGCAAGGGTAAAACTAAATCTGCTTATTTGTTATGAGAGAAATCTGATTGAACAAAAAGATTAAAGAAGAATATGAACCGAAGAGGAAAGTCAAGGAAATCGAATTGTTCCTAATTGAGGAAAGTGATTAATGAAGTAAGGGAAAATGGATAGGAAAGTGATCAATCAATTTGTTAATGAAGCAAAGCGATTTCAG
Source organism: Cicer pinnatifidum (assembly GCA_037974775.1). Taxonomy (NCBI): domain Eukaryota; kingdom Viridiplantae; phylum Streptophyta; class Magnoliopsida; order Fabales; family Fabaceae; genus Cicer; species Cicer pinnatifidum. The sequence continues at coordinate 1,024,571 of JBBPBR010000008.1, forward strand.
TTTATTGAAACATGAGAGAAATGGGTAAAAAAGGGAAAATTATTTTCAAATCAAAATGGGATGAGTATAATATTTTCAGAAACTGTGACATACGAACTGTAGCTAAAAGTAACTTTAGTGACTAACACAAAAATATCATAAATTTTGAGATTTTAAATAGTATCTTGTAGGTTTTATTTTTCGAACATTTATCTTTAATCTTTTGGATTTGAGTTGCTTCTATTTTCATATTTATAAATATTAACTCGAAAATATGACTCAGACTATTCAAAATTATAAAAATAAATAAATAAGACAACTAGTAAAAATATTGTTAACATGAGTTTTTAGAGAGGTACAATGTATATACACATGATTTTTTTTCTTTAACTAAAAGATAAAAAATTCTACTTAATTCTTGATGTTGTTGTAGGACAATTAAAACGTCTTATTTCATCTTTTGAAAAATATAGAAAAACTGAATTTAAAAATATCAGAATTTCTGCCAAAGAAATTTCTATAGTTATTAAATAAAATATTAATAGTCTATTTATTAACTTTGATAAGATCTGTCTTTTAATTTTACTTTAGACTTTATAACGTGTTGGATCGATCCTAATTATTTACAAAAGTATATATATTATTTATTAGTATCGGCCTTAAAAGAATCTACCCGTCTTAAAAGATAAATAAGTCACTAACTTTGTAAAGAAATTCCACACTTTTTATATATGATTACATAACACTATTCAACAATTCGAACTCAAGTAGCTTTTTTATGAAGAAATAAAATGTTAATAATGGTGCAACTACGTTTCACAGTAAAAACAAACAACGTCACACCAAAAAGATAGGAGACGATAACATTGTACTTAGACAAAATTATAGACAATTAAACATGAAAAAAATAATACTAAAATTGTATCGAAACCACTTATTTAAATAAAAGGAGAAAATAAAATAACTAAATTGAATGACACTTTTATAATATAAAAAAAATTAGTAGTATTAATAATAAGTATGTCTGTAAAAAAATTATAAATTTATTAAAAATGAATAACACTTATATTTAGAGACAATTTTGTCCTAAAAAGTGTTTATAATTAGAGATAGTAATAATCAAGATCTGAAAATGCAACAAAATTCTTGCTATAATAGCGACAAAAGGTATATGTTAATTGAATTATTTAATGTTATTATTCTTAACCTACCATTTATTTAATTTAAAAATATTTAATGCAGGTGATTGATTAATTAAAATAAATAAAAAAAAAGACAATTTAGTAAATTTAATTTATATTTTACATAAACGATAAGTAAAATTTAATGCAATATCATTTACAATATTTAAAGGTTAGTACAATAAAATTAATTTTTAAATGTTACTTGAATTAAAGATTAAAAAAAATTGGATGATAATGTTGAAATTTTTCTCTATGGGTTGATAATGACGGGTATGTGAGATATCATCCTAACATATTATCAATTCACAAAGTTTGTACGAATAATGTCATCATATTTACAAAGTTTTTAAAAGAATAGAAGTGCCATATTGAGATCAGATTGCAGACACACTTGGATTTGGAACATGATCACCACCATCATCATGATCTTTGTTTTCTCCGTTGAACCAGTAATAAGCATATAGTATAAGCTGAACAAGTCCAGAGATAACTCCAATACCATTGCTGATCTGCAAGAACTAATACAAAAGTGAGCATATTAATCAACAATGGGTTAAAAATCTTTTATATTCTAAAACTATTCAATTATTAATTACTGACAATAACATAAGAGTTTACCTATGTCCAAAATATAAGAAATAAAATGAATGAATGAAAATTGATGAAATTGTTTCAAATTTTAAACGAAAGACATTAATTACCAAGACATAAATATCAAAAGGGTGGATGAGAGCATATGTTGTCCAACACGCTCCATTAAGGAAGTTAGTCAACGAGAGCCAGAATGGCATGTATTTCACACTCTTTGATTTGATAACCTTTGCCTGTTCATTGTATGTAACAAAACATCAACAAGAGTTAATTTGGAGTAAAACGCTTCATACAAGCGCGTTTCTTACCAATTCTAAAAAACTTGATTTTACTATTTAATAATTTAAAATTTTAAAAATAAACCTAAATTGTTTTGTTTTGTCTTTTGTAGTAAAAATCAATATTTTTTTAAAAAATAATCAATTTTTAAAACTACTAAAAATCGTTTATTATTTGAAATAGTTTTTAGATTATGTGATAGAAATTAATTACTTACCATGATGGTAAGAGGAGAGACGTACATCATTATGTTGAAAATATCACAGATAATACCAATCACTAAAGACCTTTTGGTAGTGCCATGTAGTGCCAACATTGTTATAAGAACGATGGCAGCAAAGAAAATAGCCTCTACGAAAACATAAAGCATCAATCTCTTCTGAAATTAGAGACAAACAGTAGTGAGTAGCAGAATATATAGGAAATCATTGAACATTCAAATAAGCAACTTGGTTTGGTTGAGCTTCTCTTAAAAGAAGAAACATAACATTTGAGAAATTAAAAGCTTCTCTTAAAATATCACTTAAAAGAAGAATCAAGGTTGAAGTATATACATACCCTTCCTTTATTGTTGGCATAGACATAAAATATGGTAAGATAGACGAACTCGAATATAAGCCCAACACTATTGATAGTAACGACCAAAATGCTGTTTGGATGTACAAAAGGCATTCCATAGAATACCCAAAATGCACAATTTAATAATGTAGCTATGTATGGGTCAGGCTTGAACTCCTCCACATCCTTTTGCTTTATAATCTTATAGAAAGTTGGACTGCAATATTCATACATTACATTATAACAAACCAATCAATAATTTTAACATAATATTCAATTAAATTCATAAAATAACCTTCAAAACATACATTTTAAATGCAATTTTATTTTATAAGATTTTATATTATAAGACATGTTTTAATTTCAGTGCTATGGTAACAAGTAACAACATCTCATAAATTAAGAAACTAAATGGACTACTTTTTACCAAAAATTAACTATTTTGTTACCATACATAAATAATAACTGAAATTTAAATTTCATACTAGTAGCTTACAGAAAAAACAGGAGGCGTTCATTGAGTTCAGTGTTGAGTTAATTAATTTACCTTATATACTCATTAAACTAAATAAATTAATTGATAAGAACAAAAAAAAAGTAAATAAAAGAGTAAAGCTGAGAAAAAGAGAGTTTAATTACGCTGGTGAGAAAGAGAGTTTAATTACGCATTATTCAAAATAGAATAGATCAAATTATTTTTTTCATAAATGAATTGATTAATTTAATCCATTGAAAATCAAATTAAAACTCAGAACATAGAAATTCAATTGATATATGTTACAATTGAAAAAGAGAAGAAGTATAATAAGAAACCTATAATTCCAACAATGTTACGAGCTAATGAAGCGGTCACCATTTTTGTTTAGAGATAATGCAAAACAAAAAACACGTTGAAAAGAAAAGAGAGAGAAGAAGAACAGAACGCGTGAGCGAAGAAGGAGACTAAAAAAGTTACGGTTATATAGAGTTTTTTTTTTTCTATTTTTTTTTATTAGTTTAAATTTGTTTTTGAAAAACTAATATACTTGTAATCCCTATCATTACAACTTTATTTTCGGAGTTTAAGTTGGTATTTTTTCAAAAGTTGTTATTAAAACAAGTTTTTATTTTAAATCTATCTGCATTCAAATTTGTTGTTATTTTGTTAATATCATTATAAATTTAATTTAGGCATGCAAGTTAATATTCTTAAACTGGATATTATTTTTCAAATTTAAATATAAAATTTTGTAATTATATATGAATTTCTTTATTGTTTAAATATAAATAGAAAAAATTTATCTAAATTCAAATTTTAAATTCAAATTATTTAAGATTTTTGGTTTAGATTACATTTTTGGCTTTCTAGAATTTAGAGGATTTTGATCCCTTGACGAAAATGCAGGGATTTGTTTACATTCATGGATGGATGAGAGGCTGGCGTGGCTACTAATAGAACTATAATCGAATAGTTAGGTTAATTTATAAATTTATAGAATTTTTTAATATGTTAATTTAAATAATTAGTATTTTAAAGTATATAATTTATTTATTTATTTTAATTTAAAATAAATGAAATAGATAAATAAATACAAAATCTATAAATTGATAAATTTTAAATTATTACTTTTAAAATATTTTAAATATTAATTAATAAAATTTATTTTTAATCAAAATTATTTTTTATATCATCTATATTTTAAACTAATTAAACCACTAATTTTACTAAACATTTCAAATAGCTTATCAGCTATTAGCTATATTTTATATTATAAGAATCAAATATCATTCTTACCTCATTAGTAGTTACTTCACCAGCAAGCAACAGTTGCATTACCTTGGTTATATCCAATTAGGTTATATTTGTTACGTTTGTTCACTTACAAATTGTTAGTTATTAGCTATCTAACTCAACTCCTAGTATAGATATAAAAGTTGATTCATGAGCACAAAAAATATAATATTTCCTTCAATTAATATGAGGTTTATTTAATAAAATTTAATTCTCATTATGCTATATATTACATTATAAGTTAATGTTACCAGATAAAATGTAAGTAATTAGTTTGGTTTGTATAATATGACCAAATTCAACATTATTTTTTAATATATGTGTCTAAAACTAAAAGAAATAAAGT
>JBBPBR010000008.1:1049146-1064220 GCA_037974775.1 Cicer pinnatifidum
ACAACGTATATATACATTTTTTTTTCTTTAACTAAAATATGAAAAATTCTACTTAATTCTTGATGTTGTTGTAGGACAATTGAAACGTCTTATTTCATCTTTTGAAAAATATAGAAAAACTGAATTTAAAAATATCAGAATTTTTGCCAAAGAAATTTCTATAATTATTAAATAAAATATTAATAGTTTATTTATTAACTTTGATAAGATCTGTCTTTTAATTTTACTTTAGACTTTATAACGTGTTGGATCGATCCTAATTATTTACAAAAGTATATATGTTATTTATTAGTATCTGCCTTAAAAGAATCTACCCATCTTAAAAGATAAATAAGTCACTAACTTTGTAAAGAGATTCCACAGTTTTTATATATGATTACATAACACTTTTCAACTTCAACCTCAAGTAGCTTCTTTACGAACCAATAAAATTTTAATAATGGTGCAACTACGTTTCAGTAAAAACAAACAACGTCACACCAAGGAGAACATAACATTGCACTTAAACAAAATTATAGACAATTAAACATGAAAAAAATAATACTAAAATTGTATCGATAACCACTTATTTAAATAAAAGGAGATAATAAAATAACTAAATTGAATGACACTTTTATATTATAAGAAAAATTAGTAGTATTAATTATAAGTATGTCTGTAAAAAAATTATAAATTTATTAAAATTGAATAACACTTATATTTAGAGACAATTTTGTCCTAAAAAGTGTTTATAATTAGAGATAGTAATAATCAAGATCTGAAAATGCAACAAAATTCTTGCTATAATAGCGACAAAAGGTATATGTTAATTGAATTATTTAATGTTATTATTCTTAATCTACCATTTATTTATTTTAAAAATATTTAATGCAGGTGATTGATTAATTAAAATAAAAAAAAAAAGACAATTTAGTAAATTTAATTTATATTTTACATAAACCATAAGTAAAATTTAATGCAATAAAATTTAATGCAATATCATTTATAATATTTAAAGGTTAGTACAATAAAATTAATTTTTAAATGTTACTTGAATTAAAGATTAAAAAAAATTGGGTGATAATGTTGAAATTTTTCTCTATGGGTTGATAACCACGGGTATGTGAGATATCATCCTAACATATTATCAATTCACAAAGTTTGTAAGAATAATGTCATCATATTTACAAAGTTTTTAAAAGAATAGAAGTGCCATATTGAGATCAGATTGCAGACACACTTGGATTTGGAACATGATCACCATCATCATCATCTTTGTTTTCCCCGTTGAACCAGTAATAAGCATATAGTATAAGCTGAACAAGTCCAGAGATAACTCCAATACCATTGCTGATCTGCAAGAATTAATACAAAGGTGAGCATATTAATCAGCAATGGATTAAAAATCTTTTATATTCTAAAACTATTCAATTATTAATTACTGACAATAACATAAGAGTATACCTATGTCCCAAAATATAAGAAATAAAATGAATGAATGAAAATTGATGAAATTGTTTCAAATTTTAAACCAAAGACATTAATTACCAGGACATAAATGTCAAAAGGGTGGATGAGAGCATATGTTGTCCAACACGCTCCATTAAGGAAGTTAGTCAAAGAGAGCCAGAATGGCATGTATTTCACACTCTTTGTTTTGATAACCTTTGCCTGTTCATTATATGTAACAAAACATCAACAAGAGTTAATTTGGAGTGAAACGCTTCATATAAGCGCGTTTCTTACCAATTCTAAAAAACTTGATTTTACTATTTAATAATTTGAGAATTAAAAAATAAACCTAAATTGTTTTGTTTTGCTGTTGTAGTAAAAATCAATATTTTTTAAAAAAACAATCAATTTTTTTAAAACTACTAAAAACTGTTTATTATTTGAAATAGTTTTTAAATTATATATATAGATTAAAAAAAAAGGTTGTAATAAACAGATGAACACTTTTGAAAAAAAAACAATTGTTTTTTAAATGAAACTTTTTTCTGAATAAACTTCAATTTATATATAAAGTATATGGGATAGAAATTAATTACTTACCATGATGGTAAGAGGAGAGACGTACATCATTATGTTGAAAATATCACAGATAATACCAATCACTAAAGACCTTTTGGTAGTGCCATGTAGTGCCAACATTGTTATAAGAACGATGGCAGCAAAGAAAATAGCCTCTACGAAAACATAAAGCATCAATCTCTTCTGAAATTAGAGACAAACAGTAGTGAGTAGCAGAATATATAGGAAATCATTGAACATTCAAATAAGCAACTTGGTTTGGTTGAGCTTCTCTTAAAAGAAGAAACATAACATTTGAGAAATTAAAAGCTTCTCTTAAAATATCAGTTAAAAGAAGAATCAAGGTTGAAGTATATACATACCCTTCCTTTATTGTTGGCATAGACATAAAATATGGTAAGATAGACGAACTCGAATATAAGCCCAACGCTATTGATAGTAACGACCAAAATGCTGTTTGGATGCACAAAAGGCATTCCATAGAATACCCAAAATGCACAATTTAATAATGTAGCTATGTATGGGTCAGGCTTGAACTCCTCCACATCCTTTTGCTTTATAATCTTATAGAAAGTTGGACTGCAATATTCATACATTACATTATAACAAACCAATCAATAATTTTAACATAATATCACATAATATTCAATTAAATTCATAAAATAACCTTCAAAACATACATTTAAAATGCAATTTTATTTTATAAGATTTTATATTATAAGACGTGTTTTAATTTCGGTGCTATGGTAACAAGTAACAACATCTCATAAATTAAGAAACTAAATTGACTACTTTTTAGCAAAAATTAACTATTTTGTCACCATACATAAATAATAACTGAAATTTAAATTTCATACTAGTAGCTTACAGAAAAAACAGGAGGCGTTCATTGAGTTCAGTGTTGAGTTAATTAATTTACCTTATATAATCATTAAACTCAATAAATTAACTAATAAGAACAAAAAGATCAAATTATTTAACATGCAAGATAAATCACGATTCACGCATACACAAAAAAAATAAATAAAATAACAGAGTAAAAGAGAGAAAAAGAGTTTAATTACGCCGGTGAGAAGAACAAACCGAACGAGATAACATTGCCTGCATTATTCAAAATAAAATAGATCAAATTATTTTTTTATACATGAATTGATTAATTTAATGCAATGAAAATCAAATTAAAACTCAGAACATAGAAATTCAATTGATATATGTTACAATTGAAAAAGAGAAGAAGAAGTATAATAAGAAACCTATAATTCCAACAATGTTACGAGCTAATGAAGCAGTCACCATTTTTGTGCAGAGATAATGCAAAACAGAAAACACGTTCAAAAGAAAAGAGAGAGAAGAAGAACAGAACACGTGAACGAAGAAGGAGACTGAAAAGTTACGGTTATATAGAGTTTTTTTATTTCTATTTTTTTTTATTAGTTTAAATTTGTTTTTGAAAAACTAATATACTTGTAATCCCTATCATTACAACTTTATTTTCGGTGTTTAAGTTGGTTTTTTTCAAAAGTTGTTATTAAAACAGTTTTTTCTTTAAACCTATCTGTATTCAAATTTGTTGTTATTTCGTTAATATCATTATAAATTTAATTTAGGCATGCAATTAATATTCTTAAACTGAATATTATTTTTCAAATTTAAATATAAATTTTGTAATTATATATGAATTTCTTTATTGTTTAAATATAAATAGAAAAAATTAATCTAAATTCAAATTTTAAATTCAAATTATTTAAGATTTTTGGTTTAGATTACAGTTTTGGCTTTCTAGAATTTAGAGGATTTTGATCCCTTGACGAAAATGCAGGGATTTGTTTACATTCATGGATGGATGAGAGGCTGGCGTGGCTACTAATAGAACTATAATAGAATAGTTTTGTTAATTTATAAATTTATAGAATTTTTTAATTGAAATAATTAGTATTTTAAAGTATATAATTTATTTATTTATTTTAACTTAAAATAAATGAAATAGATAAATAAATAAAAAAATATATAAATTGATAAATTTTAAATTATAAAAAAATAAAATTTTAATTATTACTTTTAAAATATTTAAAATATTAATTAATAAAATTTATTATTAATCAAAAATATTTTTTTATATCATCTATATTTTAAACTAATTCAGCCACTAATTTTACTAAACATTTCAAATAGATTATCAGCTATTAGGAGTTACTTCACCAGCAAGCAACAGTTGCATTACCTTGGTTAAATCCAATTAGGGTTATATTTGTAACTTTTGTTCACGTACAAGTTGTTAGATTGTTAGTTATTAGCTATCTAACTCAACTCCTAGTGTCTATATATAAAAGTTGATTGATGAGCACAAAAATATAATATTTCATTCAATTAGTATTCATGAGCACAAAAATGTAATATTTCTTTCAATTAATATGAGGTTTATTTAATAAAATTTAGTCCAACATTACTTTGAGAAAAATGTCTTTACTTTGATAATTCTAGTCCAACATATTCTGAAAGAGATCTAACTGAAATAAAGGAAGACTGTTGTAAGTATGTGATCGAATGAAAATTATTTGGTTTGTTGGGAAATCGACATTATATAAGGTTGTGAATATGTAAATGTTAAAAATTTGTTATGTAGTTCTGTTGTTGTAATTCTGTTGTGTAGTTCTTTTATCGTAAATATAAAAAATATGTTATGTTAGTTTTGTTGTTAGTCCTATTGTTGTAAAAAATATAAAGTTATGTATTCTGTTGTTGTGAACTGATAGTGTCAATATATAAAGTTATGTAGTTCTGTTGTTGTGAACTGATAGTATCAATATATAACGTTACAAGTTTGTTGTTGGATTGAAAAATATAGTAAATGTGTCAATATAATGTGCTGGATTGAAAATGATTTTGGAAAAAAATTAAAAGACAACATTTAAAAAAAAAAACCATAAAAACCTGTTTATACAAACTAGCATTATTTTAAAAATTCCATTTACAACGTTTTTAAAAAAAAAGTATAAAAATGCACTTATTACAGCGTTCTTTTGAAAAAGCGCTTTAAAAACTATGTAACATAAGGAGGTGGGAGCGTTATATTTTACAGCGCTTTTTTGAAAAAGCGCAGTAAAACGTGCATAATAATGCACCTATTATAGCGCTTTTTGAAAAAGCGTTGTAAAATCAGTACATCAAGCATTGCGTTTTTAGAAGGGATTTACAGCGTTTTTTTTGAAAAAGCGTTATAAAACAAGTACAACAAACAGCGCATTTTTAGAAAGAATGTACAACGCTTTTTATTTTAAAGAGCATTGTTGTATCTTTTTAAACCGCTAGATACTACAACGCTTAATTTTTTTGAAAAAGCGTTATAAATGACTTAAAAAAAGTGTTGTAAAAGATTATGATTGTGGTTAATGACTAACATGTGTTTTTAAGTGAAATCATATAAGAAAACATGTTATTTATCATTAAGACAAAAAGGAGAAAAATCTTATTCAAATTTGGAGGATTGAAATTCCTGAGGATGGCTTCGCAGAGGATCATACTTCAAAACTGCAGAATATTCATTCTCACCAAAACGAATGTTTTTTATTCATCAAGAGAAAACAATATTAAAGAATGAATAAATAAGGCAGGTGATATAAAGAAGTCAAAAAGCAAAAGTATAGGTATGAGGACGGCTAATACTAGGATGGGTCTATAGTCAACATCTTGGAAAACAACCCAACACCATTGAAAGTAACCCAACATATCTCTCTCACATGCTGAAAATGACTCATCATAAACCTACAAAAAGGCAGGAGCTAACAAGACAAATATGTAGCTCTTACATATCTTAAAGAAAGGAAAAAAGAAAAGAACAACACATGTCCAAGTTCCTAGGAATTCTGCAACCTCGTACTAGAGGATGGACTGAACCAGTCCAAGGACAGTTGGATGGCAATTTCGTAAATATGATCAAAGACTTTGGACTTTTTTGATCAAACCCCCCAACGGTCATAAGATGTTTGCCACATGGAAAGAGCACCACAAGATCTCTATAAAAGACAAGGAGCTCTCTATTATCAATCACACAACAACATTGCATAAAAAGATCAAGAATCTCAAAGCTATCAAGAGCAATATCAATCTTCTCCTTCTACTTTCTTTAATCTTTCACTAGATCTTTGAAATATCTTTTTAGAAAGTGTTTAAGAGAAGAGAAACAATCATGCACATATCAATTTATAATTTCCACGTGAATTTCACTAGGAGATAGTTGGAACTTATAAGAAACAAGATTATAAGCTTGGTGAGGCTAAAGAATACACAAAGTGTAATCAACCTCTGTGAGAAATGGATTTGGAACATGATCACCATCGTCATCATCTTTGTTTTCTCCGTTGAACCAGTAATAAGCATGTAGTATAAGCTGAACAAGTCCAGAGATAACTCCAATACCATTGTTGATCTGCAAGAATTAATACAAAGGTGAGCATATTAATCAACAATGGGTTAAAAATCTTCCATATTCTAGAACTATTCAATTATTAATTACTCACAATAATATAAGAGTATACCTATGCCCCAAAATATAAGAAAAGAATGAATAAATGAAAATTGATGAAATTGTTTCAACTTTTAGACCAAAGACATTAATTACCAAGGCATAAATGTCAAAAGGGTGGATGAGAGCATATGTTGTCCACCACGCTCCATTAAGGAAGTTAGTCAAAGAGAGCTAGAATGACATGTATTTCACACTCTTTATTTTAATAATCTTTGCTTGTTCATTATATGTAACCATACATCAACAAGAGTTAATTTGGAGTGAAACACTTCATACATGCCCGTTTCTTACCAATTCTTGAAAATTTGATTTTACTATTCAATAAAATGTAAGTAATTAGTTTGGTTTTTACATTATGACCAAATTCATAATTATTTCTTAATATATGTGTCTTAAAACTAAAAGAAATAAAGTTCAGAAAAAAAAATAAAAAAATAAAAAATAAAAAAAGTGATTATTCCATTATTATCATTCTCCATTTTGACTATCAGCACAACAACAACAAATTTGGGTTATTGTAGACTTACCTCAAAATCCAAAAAGGTATGATAGTATTTGGGTTATTGTAGATAGATTAACTAAATTTGCTCACTTTATTCCGATAAACATAACTTATTCTATAGAAAGGTTAGTTGAAATATACATAAAGAAAATTGTGAAGTTACATGGAATTCCATCAAGTATAGTTTCAGACAGAGACCCTAGGCTTACCTCTAAATTTTGGCAAGGTTTACAGAGCTCTTTAGGTACGAACCTTAGGATGAGTTCAGCCTACCACCCACAAACAGATGGTCAGACTGAGCGAACCAATCAATCTCTAGAAGACTTGTTGAGAGCTTGTGTGTTGGAACAAAATTGAAGTTGGGATTGCTTTTTGTCACATATAGAGTTTACCTATAACAATAGTTTCCACTCGAACATTCGAATGGCCCCTTTTGAGGCATTGTATGGGAGAAGGTGTAAGATCTCTCTGTGTTGGTTTGAGACGGGCGATAACCTTGTGTTAGGACCTGAGATTGTTCAAGAGACTACTGATAAAGTAAAAATGATTTAGGAAAATATGAGAGCGTCTCAGAGTAGGCAAAAAAGCTATCATGATAAAAGAAGGAAAAACCTCGAATTTCAAGATCGCGTTGCCTCCATCTCTTTCTAATCTTCATAGTGTATTTCACGTGTCTCAACTTCACAAGTACATTTTCGATCCTTCACATGTGATTGAGTCAGACAAGGTCCAGATAAAAGAGAATCTAACTTTTGAGACGTTACCGTTATGGATTGAGGGAAAGATCAAGGAATTAAGGGGTAAGACAATTTCATTGGTTAAGGTTGTCTGGGGAGGTGCTACTAGTAAAAGTGGCACTACAAGAATTGGTTAATTTTGTGAGGGCTTCCCTCACAAAGGGCAAAAAACAGCCACAAAGGTGGCTTTTGTGAGGGCCAAAGGCAGCCACAAATAAGCTGGTCACAAAATTTTTTGAGGGCTTTTGCAGCCACAAAGTGCCTGAAACAGGTTGGATTTTGTGAGGGCTTTTGCAGCCACAAATGAGAGGATTTTGTGAGGGCTTTTGCAGCCACAAAATTCACGCTGACTGGATTTTGTGAGGGCTTTTGGCCGCCACAAAATCTTGCTGACTGGATTTTGTGAGGGCTTTTGGCCGCCACAAAATCTTGCTAACTGGACATTTGTGAGGGCTTTTGGCCGCCACAAAAGCCAACGTAAAATATAAATTAATTTTTATTTCAATTAATATAATTAATATAATTAATATATTTAATATATTCTTTATTTAATATAATTAATATAATTAATATTATATATAATAAATTAATATAATTATAATTAATATATTTATAAATTAATATTAAAATTTAAATTATAATTAAATTAAATTTGAAATATTATGTAATAATAAATTAAATTTAATATATATATATATAATAAACTAATCTTAATATAATTAAAAATTTAAAATAAAATATTTAAATTAAAAATAAAGATTAATAATTAAATTATTTAAATAATAAAATATTAATTATAAAATATTTAAATTAATAAAATTTAATAATTATAATTAAACATTAATTTAAATATTAATAATAAAATATTTAAATATTTAAATTAATAATTATAATTAAACATTAATTTAAATTAATGTAAATTATAAATAAATTATAATTTAAATTAAAATTAAATTAAAATTTAAATAAAATTAAAATTAAATATTAAAATTAAATATTAAATATTAAAATTAAAATAAATATTATATGTATATAAAAACATATTATTAATAATAATTAAAGCTAGCTATAGCAATCATGATAAAATCAAATAAAACATGCATTCCAAAATTATCAATTAATGTCTTACAAACCCAAAATTAACAAATAATGTCTTACAAAGTGGAAATTAATTAAACACACATTAATAATGTCATACAACCCAAAAATAAATTATGAAATTCTTCAAATGATCACATCAATCCTCATAATAATTCGTCTGATCAGCTCCACTCCCACCATCATTATTTCCTGCATTCATACCCGACGAAAGAAGTCCTTCAAAAGTATTATGCATTTGTGTTGGAGGAGACATCATGCTTTGAAATTGAATTTCATCTTCAATGGCACCACCAGTAGTCGAAGGAGGAGCCCTAGCTGGATGAGGTTGATTTAAATCTGGTCTGATCAACCCAGCTGTTGGCATAGTCGGTCGGTATGCAGTTTGATCAACCCAGCTGTTATCATATGTCAAGACACCATTCCACAACCTTTTCAAATCGTCAATCAAAGGTTGCAAATAAATATCAATACCAGTTGTAGGATTAGAAGGACCTGGTATCACAGCAGCTAAGAACATATATGGTTTAGACATGCACATATCAGGAGGAAGATTGTAAGGAGTAACAATAACCGGCCAACAAGAATAAGGAGTAGACGATGCTTGTATGTAAGGCGTAAATCCATCTGAGGATAATCCAAGTCTTACGTTGCGTGGATCTGACGCAAAATCAGGATGTATTTGATCAAAGTGTTTCCATGCCTGACCATCAGAAGGATGTCGCAACTCGCCTGAATTTCTTCTATTCTCATAATGCCACGTCATCTTTCCTGCAGTTTGTATTGATGCAAACAATCTTTGCAATCTTGATACAATAGGGAGGTAAAACATTGCTTTCCTTGGAATTGATTTTCCCCTACTTACCCTTGAGTTATTCCTTTGGTGATACCTTGGTTCTTGACAAAACTTGCATTCAACTAAGTTTGCATCATTAATACCAAATTCATTGTCATAATACAGCATGCAGCCTTTAACACAACAATCAATCCTCTTGACACCTAATCCTAACTTTGACACTAACCGTTTCGCATCGTAATAACTTTGCGGCAAACCATCTCTCACAGGTGTTGCGTCTAGCATCATTTTAGTCATCAAATCCAAAGCTAAATCAGGAACATGAAATTGAGACTTTAGACCTAACAGTCTAATACACATTGATAACTTTGAGTTTGAAGAACCTTCAAACAATGGTGTATTTGTCTCTTTCAAAAGACCATAAAATCTCTGAGCATCTTCATTGGGAAGTCCATCGGTATCATCATATTGATCTTCATTGAATGACAAATTAACCCCAACAGCATCCGAGATCATATCATTCATCGCCTCAAAGTGTTGATTGTTATAATAATCTATACCTAACATGTTAGTACTACTTGAAGGACCTATGTTATAATTCTCCACATATGTACTAGTATTAGGCGCGACCGGAGACTCTTCTCCATGATTAGTCCAAATCCAGTAGTTAGGCATAAATCCATCTGCATACAAATGCACTCTTATTTCATCTTCACTTTTAAACCGTCTACATCGACATAAACAACATGGACACCTCATTCCCCCTTCATCTTGGACAATTTTTTGCACTCTCGCAAAATTGAGAAACTCTTCGACCTTGTTAGCAAAACGTTGTTTAAGACCCTTTCTTCCGGGAAAATTCCTATCGTACATCCAACTACGGTCTAAATCCATAGTTGCTATATATATATATATATATATATATATATATATATATATATATATATATATATATATATATATATATATATATATATATATATATATATATATATATATATATATATATATATATATATATATATATATATCGATATTTTATATATTAATTGCTTTATTTTTCAAAAGCATTAATATAAATTTTGACATATTTATATGTCAATTAGGGGAGCATGCATTTGCACACAATACAATATATTATTATCAATACAATAATAAAATATATATCAATACTAACAAAAAAATAATAATTAAATAAACATTATATATATATATATATTAATTTGTCAACAATATCATAAATTATAAATAATATAATAACATATTAATACTTATAACAAAAAATAATAATTAATATGATAAATTTTAATAATATTTTTTAAAAATCAATAACTTTGATATATATGTCAATTAATTAGGGGATTATATATTAATAAATTTTCAAACAATATAATAAATTATTAATCAAGACTATATCATTATACAAACTTATATAAAATTTTAAATGATGTTTTTTTAAAAATCAACACTAATAATCAAGACTTATTTAAAACAAAAAATAATAATATCATCAATTTTAATAATGTTTTTTTAAATAATAATTATATTAAAACCAATATATTTTAACCGTGGTTTGAAACTTTAATTTATCATATATTAATATGTAAACAACATCATTACTATTTTTTTAAAAATAAATATATAAAACTAATCTAAATATATATATATTACTAATCTATATTTTAAAAATAATATATATATATATATATATAAATATATATATATACTAATCTAAATTTAAAATATATAAAATACTAACTTGAATGCCGAGTAGCATATGACTTCAAGCTTCCACTCACGTACGATGCTTGCAAGTCTTCGAAATAATTAAAAAGCACTATAAAAATAAAAATCAATAACATTAATTAGTTATATCATATTAAAAAATAAAATTATAAATTAATTACATATATAATATAAATTAATTAAATACATAGTATAAATTAAACTTACCAAATTTATATGATGAGTAATTTGTAGAGAGAAGGAGGAGAGAATAGTAAGATATAAGTGTTAGAGAGAAGTTGTATTGTGAAAATGAAGTAGGAAGATGGGAGGTATATATATAGGATTTGCATTGGGCCTTTGTGGCGGCTTAGCCCGTCAGAAAAGCCAACGGTACACTATATTTGTGGCGGCCTTGCCCGTCAGAAATGCCAACGGCTAGCAAGGAATTTGTGGCGGCCTTTGCCGCCAGTAATGCCAACGGATATGTCCAGTTGTGACGGCCTGAGCGGCCAGAAAATCCAGCTGGATTTACGCGTGATTTGTGGCGGCCTTTGCAGCCAGAAACTTACACGTGCCAAATCCTTTGTGGCGGCATAGGCCGCCACAAATACCCTGGTCCCATCAGAACTTTGTGACGGATCTGGCCCTCACAAATTCATTTTTTGTGGCTGTAAAAGCCCTCACAAAATCCATCACAAAATCACAATGTTGTGATTTTGTGAGGGCTTAGGCAGCCACAAAATCCAGTTAAATATTTAAAAATTTGTGAGGGCTTTTTTAGCCACAAAAGATGACCAATTTCAATTTTAGCCTTTGTGAGGGCTTTTTCGGTCACAAATTTGTGAGGGTTTTATTCGGCCACAAAATATTTATAAAGTTGGCCACAAAATAGAGAAATTCTTGTAGTGTGGGAAGTCAAAAGTCAGATGCGCAATTCTTATCTAGAGTTATTTCCGTCAGGTAAATTTCGAGGAAGAAATTTTATTCAACAAAGGGAGAAGTGTAACACCCTAATTTCTCGTTATCTTATTTTAATAATATAATGATACACTGCTATCATTATATGAGTGTTAATACGTGTTATAATTACTTTATGTGTGTTTGACTTAATAATTGATTTAAATCATAAATATTAACTATATTTAATTTAGAAATAAAATAATATATATATATATATATATATAAATAAAATAATACAAAGAGTGAATTTGTGTTGCTACACTAATCTTTTGCTTTTAGCACTAATAGAATGAGTTTAGAATAATAATAATAATAATAATAATAATAATAATAATAATAATAATAATAATAATAATAATAATAATAATAATAATAATGAGAATGGAGGATGATTTTTTATAATCAGGCCTGATAACAAATCTAAACTTACCAAAATATATATATATATATATATATATATATATATATATATATATATGTATGTGTGTGTGATAGGCTATATAGGTTAACACATTGATGTGCTTTTCATTTCAAAAACAATTACCATGCAAATCGTATATACTGCTAATTTATAAAGTGAAGAAAGATTGGTGGTTGTTGTTGTGCTACATCGTATATCCTATTAAATTTCAAAAAGAAGTAAAAAGAAGAATTTGTGGCTGCCTTGTTGCCTCCAGCTTTGTTTCATTAACCAAAATCATATGTTTGATTTCAAAGACCAGGTACACTTTTCCAATTCCATCAATTATAGGGCTTTTAATTAGAGTATAATAATGTTGGGCAATATATATAGTCTTAGTTACTGGATCCAATTATATGAGAACATAACATATATGTCTTTATTTCAATTTTCAGTAACATCTAAGTGTATGATCAGATCATCGTAACACTAGGCATGTGTCCCTTTCTTTTCCCCCAATTTTTAAGCCTCGACATATATATGACTGAATTATATTATTGGATATATATTCAAAAATTAATTTACATCTAAACAATTCATTTTATTTAGCTATAATTAAAAGTGATCTACAATATGCATCAATTTAGATAAATATTATCAATTTTATTAAATATATGCTACGTGATTCTATTTTATTTTAATTAAAATTATAAATTTATTTTATGTTATTATATTTATAAATACGTTTTGTATTAAAATAAATTTTTGAGTCATAGTATAAATAGTAGATAATTTAATTATTTATTTATTTACTTTAATAAATAATTTATTTGTATTTGGTAGTTGAGTGACTATAATTCTCTTGCACATTATTAGATACAGTGGTTGACAAAGACGCAACACATTAAATCAGCAGATCAACTTCGTTGGAGAAAAATCTTCAATCGAGATGAGGGGTGAGATGAAGTTCGATTTTATGAGTATAAAATAATGTGAGATGAATGGCAATATCGAAATTCCTAGATATTCATTTGGGGCTTACTACGTACGGTTGATGTTTATTGAGTAATATTAATTAATTAATAATGTATGAATGGTAATAGTGAATACTAAAATACAATTTAGAAACCTATAGAATTGATGTGAATTAATTTTTATTAAGATTGTGTGTTATTTGATTTTATGAAATCTATACTAATTATTATTGTAGAATGATATGTATATGAGTGTTTTTATTTACTTGAATTAAATTCTGATGTTACTTGAAAGTGCGCCTAATTGATTCTTTATTATGTGATTGATGAGACTGGACTGTGTATTGTGTGTAGTGTAAATCAAATATTGAGATTTTATGTGATTGACTGATATACATATATAATGATGGATATTGTGAATTCAAACTAAAACTTGTTGAGTTGTGATGATCGAGTAAGTCTGAGATATGTGTTGTAGATTTTGGAGTTAGGATCATTTTGTCATCATATAGGGAGGGTCTAACAAACCTAGTGAATCGGGAAAGTACAACTAAATGAGTCTGATCGTGGAGGGCTACAATCGAACTGTAAGGTAAGACTGATGGACCTTGCAGATACATCTAATGGGAAATTCCTAAGTGGATTAGTGGGTTATTCCCTAAGGCCAGGAACTACCGTGCAACACAAGCGTACCCCTACTGTCGCGTATATGTGTACGGGTTGAGTTTAGGAGATCTATGAGGAATTGGTCATTCTAGTAGTGGCATAGTATCAGGCCTCCTAACCAAGTACTTCAGAGTAGAATGGTACCAAATGATGAAGAAGTATAAAGTATAGGACATGCATAGCATTTTATCCTTGTGACTGCTCTATTGTGATTGATTTAGATTATTAACCTTTGATATTATGATCTTGAGTGTTTCTCCTGTTTGTGTTGATTTGACTAATTGTGTGTTTTCCTCGTTTATTTTATACTATTAATTTTGTTACTCACCCTTCGTTGTTTGTGTTTAGCGTTTGCGATTAACGCAGATGAGTTGTAAGCTGCAGGTGATGACTAGTACCATCAGATAGGCGTAAGTCATCTTGTCTCGAAGACTTTTATTATATGCATTATGTTCACATTATTTTGAGCGTCTTTTATTTTGAGAATTCTTACTCTGATAGTGACATTGGGTAGGGACTACATTTGCACTTAATATTAAACTTATGTATGTGTACTTCAAAAGGATTTTGTTGAGTATTTTGTTATGATTTCGAGTTGTTATGTTTGATCAAAATTTTAGATTCACGTGACATGATTATGATTACATGATACTCTTTATCTTAATAAATATATATATA
>JBBPBR010000008.1:1085772-1102886 GCA_037974775.1 Cicer pinnatifidum
TTGGTTTCATTTTTAGATGGTACAATTTAAAATGAATAATTAAAATAAAAACTAAAAATGACACTTTTTTAAGATAATCTTTTAATTATTTTTTGGAAAAAAAATGTTATCAATCGTAAATATAAATTTATTTTATTATGGAATTGTAACTTTTATTATAAAATAATTACACAACTAAAAATTCATGTTAATTATTAATATAAAATTATTTACATTAAATAACACATATTCATTAAACTCTTCTTTTTTATAAAAATGACGCTCTTTTTTGAGATAATTTTTTTATTTGTAGAAAAAACTTCAATAATATTATATTTGTTAATAAAAAATTATTAATTTTATTACTTTATTTTAAAAATAACTATATAATTAACGATTTATATTGACTATTAATAATCACCGTAAGTGAAATATCATATATCTCAACTTTTCGATTATATAAAATTTTCTATATATTATTGTGTACAAAGGTATTACTCAAAAGAAGAAAGAAAAAAAGTGAAGACAACAAGGGGTAAATAAGTAATTTGATAAAGAAGCAAGTACTATAAAAGCCACAGTCCTCAGCTCTGAAAACTTTAGCCACAGAAGAGAACCAACTTGCAGGCTGATACAAACACAACACAAACTTTCGCCGGAAAATCCATCTCCGGCGACCGGCGTTCATCAAATTCCGGCGAACCTTGAAATTCGAAACTGAATCTAACAAAAGACCACCGGAACCGGTGGTTTTGATCTTACTGTGCATGATGGGAAGTTGCATATGTCCGTTAGAAACTCCGGCGAGGTTGCTTTGGACTACAAGTTTCTTCCGTCATAAGTTAATGATCTTTTAATCCATAAACCCCAACAACAACAAAATCGAATTTTTAGAATTAGAAAGAAAAAAAGAACTTTTCTAATTCTGAAAAATTGGTACTAAAAAGTGAGAAAAATTAGCACACAAAGTGAAATTTGAAGTTTGTGAAGTTGTAGAGAGAGAGAGAGAGAGGAAAAAAATGGAGTCTGGTCGTCTTTATTTTGATACTACTTCTGTTTGTCGTGGGAACAACAGCATGAATATGTTGTACCTTGGGAATTCTGATCTCAGTTTTCGAGGTGAATTTCTAAATTTTCGTTTTTTTTAATTTGTTGATAAAGATTGAATTTTTATGGTACCCTTTTTTTTGGATTGAATGAAATTGTTGTTTTTGGGGTTTGTTTTTGTGAGAATCGTATCTGTTTGGATGGTGGGAAGTTTAGGAACAACAAAAGTTGCTTTTTTTGGTTAGAAAAAAATACTAGTATGGTTTAATTTGTGTTTGTGTTAAAGGAATCAGCTTGATTGTGAATTATAATTTGGGGGGAATAAAAAAGATGATATGATGTGATTTGGGTCTGTTTAAAGAAAGCAACTTGGTTGTGTATAAGAACGGGGTACTGAGAAATAATTAATTAGAATTTCTCTCTTTTTATTTTTATTTTGAATTTTCTGTGAGTCAGTGTTGTGATTTGTAATATAGATGTTGATGGAAGTGTTTGATGTAAAAAAGAGTGAACATTGATGAGGTTTTTTGTTTTTTGTTTTTAAATGAAAGCAGGAAGATCAATGATGAGCATGGAAGAAGGCTCAAAGAGGAGACCTTTCTTTAGCTCGCCAGATGAACTGTATGATGAGGAGTATTATGAGGAGCAGTCGCCGGAGAAGAAGCGCCGTCTCACTTCCGAGCAGGTTGGTTGGCTTGCATGAATAATGAATTTGTATTGGTATTGATTGTTCATTATGCTGATGCTCTTGTCAATTTTTCTCATCAGCAATTAGTTTATGATATGATATGGAGTTTAGCTTTTAATGCAATATGTGGACAAAAGGAGGGTTGACTTTAAATAGTAATTCAAATTTGTAGCTTTCAAATAATTGATTTTGAAACCATTTATTAGTGTTAAAAATCAAAATTGATTGTAATTTTTAAGTGGTTTATAAAATTTAGTTAAGTTCGAATCGGTCAGGAGTATGTAGAAAAATTTTGTTACAGATTTATAAACAATTTAGTTATATTTTCTGTTGTGACAAACTTTGTGGATGATTAATAGGTACATCTGTTGGAGAAGAGCTTTGAGGAAGAGAACAAATTGGAGCCAGAGAGAAAGACCCAATTGGCCAAGAAGCTAGGGTTGCAACCTAGGCAGGTGGCTGTTTGGTTTCAGAACCGTAGGGCTAGGTGGAAGACCAAACAACTTGAAAGAGATTATGATGTTCTTAAGTCTTCCTATGATTCCCTACTTTCAACATATGATTCCATTGTTAAGGAGAATGAGAAACTCAAATCTGAGGTACTTATATACATGTTTACTATTAAAAGAGTTTGAATCATTATATCGTTATGAATGGAATAGCAATATTATGATTTATTTATTATTATTATTACTATTATTAGTTGGATTTGGCTTTGCCCTTATAAGCAAATTAGGAATTGGTGAACCCTACAATGATTACACTTATACATAAAAAGGTAATGAATAGAATATAGATTGTCTTGCCTATATGGTGTAACACAAGGGATCGATTATTGGATTCTTTAACCATTTTGGTTGGAGGTTCAATCTATGAGTGATGCGCATGGAAAAACATATGTTGAAAGAGGTCAAACTCTTATATAGAACTCAGTTATCTCTAATAATTAATCTCTACTTTTAAATAAATTTCAATTATCTCGAACGATTAATCTCTGCAGTGTCACTCGGAAGTTAAATAAATAAATAAAAAACAGGAATATAAATTGTCTATCAAAAGTTGTGGGTTTGAGTTTCTGTATAGGATAGAATTAGTGCCTTTACAATCAGAACTCCATCATAAGGAAGCAAATCTCCACTTACCATAGAAGGTGATTGGGAGCTATCAAAGGAGGTCCTACACATAAGATTCTACACTAAAAATAATCACATACAATCCAAAGTGTAGCATCTGTTCTGAACCCCACCTGGTTTGAAAAGAAGGCCTTTTCAAAGTAACTATGCGAATATACTTTTTTAAATTTCACAAAATATGCTTAAGACTTCCTTTTGATAAAGACTGATGAATTTTTTAAAAAGAGGGTATGCAAGGTGGACCATAAAATAGTTAACAAGTGGAATGAAGTATAGATTATCTTAATAACATGTTGACTATTTCGCAGGTGGTATCCTTGAATGAGAAGCTTCAAGTTCAAGCTAAAGAGATGCTAGGAGAACCTTTGTTAGACAAGAAAGCTAATCCACTACCGATCGAAATAGCACAAATTTTCAGCATCAAAGTGGATGACCACATGAGTGCTGGAAGTGTTGGAAGTGCAGTGGTGGACGAGGGTAGTCCCCATGTCGTTGTTGATAGTGTTGATTCTTACTTTCCAGCTGACAACTATGGTGGATGTGTGGCTCCAATTGAAAGAGTTCAATCAGAGGAGGAGGATGGGAGTGATGATGGGAGAAGTTACTTTAATGTGTTTGTTGCATCTGAAACTGAGCAGCCAAACCATGGAGAGGGGGAGGCATTGAATTGGTGGGGAAATATGTATTATGTTGCATAACTCAACAATGCTTTCTTACTTAGGTTACTTAAGAAAGAGCAAGAACATTGTATAATTATATATGCATCATGTAATTTGGGGGCTTCGGGCGCTAGGTGTTGGAATGTACTGAAGCCAAGCTTAGTAAATAAAAAGTCCCAACAATTTGGGCAATGGTGTCCTGTGTTGTATTTCCAAATTTATAATAAACTAGTGAAATATAGAAATTTCTCATGATTTTAACTTTCAAGTAATTTTTACTTTTTTTCTACCACGTCATCGTTTTCACACATACTCTTTTCTACAAAGGAGAGAAACTCAAGGAAAGTCATTCAAGACCATTTTTCTATCGTGGGTAAAAAAATGGTTAAAGGGACATTTTATTTCTGAGTTCACGGTAAATGAAATAAAGGAGCTGATAAGAGTTGAAAACTTGAAACATTGCCTCGGTTAAAAAAGTGTAGAAAGTTATCAAAATTGATGTTCAATTTTTGTACCAACATAAATGGTCAGTGGATGGATGTATCAACTTCTATCGTTAAGAAATTTGTGTAGAAGCTCTCGACAGCAAATCACATGACAGTTTGCCTGTTCATACGAAATGAGAAAGCTTAAAGATACCATCCAACCAGCCCCTCCCAAAGCATTGCCTAATCTACATTCGGCACTTTAATATATGACAACCAATACGCTGTTAAAATAGCTTAACAGACACAGGGACCACTTAACCAGCTTCTTTGATATGTGTAATACATCTCTGATTTATTGCCACAAATCAGAAATATCAATGGGAACAAGACAGAACTCATCACAGTTGGCAAGATCGATGCAATTGCAACCCGACCCATAAGATATATCCTCATTTGGATTCTCAAACCAGTTGGGTGGGGGAGGTAGATAAGTATTCCTTAATTAAACCCCACGACCAAGCACAGAGAAGAACAGTAGAAACATATGCACATAAAGAAATCACACATAACTAACTCGGCATGAGCTAAGAAAATCTAATAAAGCAGATGGAAAAATGCATTGACTCTAAAAATTCCCCTGCATTCTAACACATCAGCAATGCCCAAGACAAAATCAAGGGCATGCGTGTGCAGGACTTTTGTTGGGGTGAAAGAGAGAATGTATAAAGAATGAAATATTGCCTACAACTGCTCGACTTAACATTGTTCGGACTTCCATCCTTTCTTTTTTTTACTTCTTTTCTTCTATTCCTTCTTTACATTAATTCCATTTGTATACATATATGGATCAGACTCTGCTAGAAAAATGAAAAATATAATACCACTTCTCGCTATGGAGCAACCAATTGGACAGCTGCAGCAAAAATCATTTCAAAATTGGAAGCATCCTCAGAAAACCTTCATACTGGTGCCCTCACAGAAAGCAGATAATCCTACAAATTCTACTTAGCCAAAAACGAGCATTCAAGTTAGCAGGTCAACTTTACCTATATGTACAAGAAGTCCCCAAGTGACACCGGCAGCTGTGGCTTAACCCTGAAGTTGGCCCCATGCCCTTTTCATCCAAACTCATGCATCCTTGCATGATCATATCAGACCACATAAAGTGGACCAGCTTTCTGATTTTCTCAGCCAAGAATATAGTATAAGATTAACCATCTTGTTCCTTCCTTTTTCTGTTTGACTTCCGGCTTGCTTTGGATTTGTCTGCATCCGCAGGGATCACCGGTTTCAGTTCCGCAATGGCGGGAGGGTCAGAGCTGTCAGCAAAACTTGAATTGGGCATTTTCTCATACATGATGGCTGAATCAAGGGAGTATATGCGAAGAGCAAGCGAAGGCAAAGTAGAAGATTTGGCAGCGGCTGAGTATGATGACCAGTACCACCAGTCATTCCTTAAGAACTCCGTCTTAATCATATCCTCCAGTGTAATTATTGCCTGGACCATCTGAGAAATCAGAAGGAACATTAATCAAAATACTCAAGATTAGGCTAGTCAGTAATTTATTTGAGCTAGAAACATAGCATAATAATTGTTCAAGTCCATGTACACATAAAACAGCTACTTATCGTTGATATTGGAGTAAAAGCGCAATTTGGAATTAACTAGTCACAAACTACTGTTTATTTAACAAATAATATCAGCAAGCTGAGAGCTGCAGTGCTGAAACTCTAAGGAATGAGATGTGTCACGTGTGCTTTGAAATAGCTGGATGCCCATTAATGGAGAAATGTACATGCAAGAGTGAAAGAAATAAGACAAACCTGATATATAGTCTCTGCAGATTTAACAAATGCACGCCAGGCCTGTCTTCTGTCCAACTGTGCCTTTGACGGTCTTAGAGCAACTTTTGGAAGTGCAGCTTCCATATCAAGTAGATTAATCTTTAGTTGCCTCAAAATATGAGAAACTTTTCCAACTAGTGGTCTCAAGGACGACAAAGGAACCACACAGCAGCCATCAACTCCATTTCCATCTCTTTGTTCCCCTAAAGATGATTTGTTGGATTTTCCTGCTTGGTTGTTTTCATTTGCAGATAAACTTTCAGTAGATTTTCCTGATTTATAGTCATGGCATATGCCAGCTCCATCAGTGGTTTCTCCAGAAACCAGGCTTTCTGAAGCTTTAGACACACCAGCAACAATGCCATCATCCCTTAGGGTTAAGAATGGTGTATAATCACTAACAAAAGGAGATGTGGAAGGAACAAAGGATGGGACACCATCTGAACCAATAAGACCAATTTCTCTGACAAGTTCCTTGTTGGAATCATTTGTCACAAACTTCGAGCATATATCTTCGAAGTTAAATGGGCAAGAGGAATCTTCATTTGAAAATTTAATCAAACTTGAACTTAGCTTGGAACATCTATTGATTGAGGTTCCAGCTGTAACAGCATCAGCTCTGGATTTTTCATGTGAGGTATCACATTTCGAGTTCCCTCTTCCTTTAGAAGATCCACTTTTATCTTTATTCTTCTCCAAGGCAAGAAGTCCTGCATTACATTTGCCATCATTGTGTCCCTCAAACTCAACATCACTCAAAAAGGTTTTGTGGCAATACAAGCAATGTTTCCTAGAAGGCCATATGGGCTCTAGGCACTCACACCTATACAACTTTTCATCATCAGTTGTTCTAGCCTTTTTACTTTGATTCGTCAACACCTCAGCAGTATCCAACTCAAAGAAGGGACCAAATTTCATTTCCAGCAAAGAAGTGGCCTTTGTGACAAGAGAATTAGATACTGCATTTCTTGGCAAATAAACAGGTCCTTGGTCCTCAACCTGTCCTTCAGTGTGTGCATTAATAGACTCTTGAAGTCTATATTTTGACCTCAGAATAATGGAATCTCTCAGTTCTTTTTCTTTAGGGTCATTATCTTTTAACCAACCCAATAGCTCTTCGATTTCTGAATCAGTTTCATAAGCAATCCACGGTGAGCTATTGCCTAAAGCATTAAATGGTTGGGACATCAAAGGAGAGCAGTCCTTGATCAACCCCAACATCTTATAGTTATTCTTCTCAGATAATGCACAATGCTGCAGGGCAGAAAACTTCTCTGCAGAATCTTTGCCAACGGACAATCCTCTTCCATGCTGCAGAACAGCACTTGCATCGACAATTATACGTGAATGTCCCCTGGGTGTAGCCAAAGCCCAGTACAGTCGACCAATGGAATCAATACCCAAAAATTCTCGACGAACAGAGAGCTTCAGCAGCTGTGATCCTATGCTAGTCATAGAATCCTGCAGTAGTGAAATATTACGCTTGATGGCATTGAGCTCAAGGTGGTATGGTTCCGACTCATTCACAGCAATTTGGGAAACTTCAACAGGCACACATTTTCCTTGCTGGTATGTTGCAGAAGTAGATACATCCCTTACCTCCCATTGCTGGTGGCTACCTTGTATATGAGTTGCTCCGCTGTAACCATTTATTTCTTGAGGCATATGATTTGGGGATGGAAAAGACTTAGGAGATTTATCGGTACATTGAGACTCCACCGCCACAGGAACACTCCTATGTTGTCCATCTATGGAATTCATATTTTGGCTATCAGAATCAGAATGTGTCACAGATATGCTTTTATCAACACTATTGAACCTACACTTCTCTTTGGGAATCTCTTCTGAAGTTAGACTATCAACAAGCGCCCCAACACCACTAGCATTGGTGGTTGCAGTATGTGGTTTAACCAAACATTTACTAGTATTTGAGAACAATGCAATTTGTTCTCCGGTGGCACTTTGTGACAATGCATCAAATTTTGCAGCTTTTGTGGATAAAACATCTTCCTTAATTTTCAGGTTTTTCCACTCTACAGAAAGTGCACGCAATTTCTGATGTAACTCAACAGACAATTCGGAACATTGCTCAAGATGCTGTCGTATCAGGGAAGAGTTGAGCAACTCGTCGCATAAAAACTTGAGAAGGAGTGTTCTCTGCAACCATTACAAAAACATAAGCAAATACAAACACAGAGAAGATGCAATGTTTATAATAGTAGCCAAATCAAGCATCATAGTAATGTTTACAATAGCTCAACTAAAATGAATTTTTGCTTAGTAAGCAATATATTTATGATGGAAAACCATTAATAGATAAAAATTATATTCGGTACCCAAGGAAATCAGTAAATGAAAATCAGCCATTATAAGAGTCAAGGGACAATATATAATTAATAAAATGAATGGGAAGCATATAGCAGCAGTATCCCATTACCAAAAAATAAATTGTTGTGGCACATAAGTAGGAGGAAACATAACAAAGATCCAGAGCAAAATAGAAGAAAATACTGTCATTCTATTCAAAAGGTTTGTATTAACCACATGAAAAAACAAGGAAACATAAATAGGTGACTATCAACAAACCTCTCCCACATTGTACTCCCAATATTCCTTTTCTTCAATTACAGCCGATAAATGAGTTAGTGCTTCCAAGTAAAGACAATTAACTTCTCCCTGGAACTTTTTACTTCTACGTTTTCCAGCAATCTGTGCAAGTTCTGTGACATTTTGAGTTGCACGTTTACCGTCAATACAAGCTGGACAGTACCAGTTTCCTTTAGGGATCCTTGCAAGTGGAGGATTCAGACAATATGTATGATACTCACCGTCACATTTATCACATAGTAGAACACTGTCATCATCCCTATCAATGCCACATACTTTACAGACTCCCTCATCCCAAGGGGCCTTCGGAATCTCAATTGTTGATGCAATAAAATCATCAACTTCTTTTCTCATTTCTTCACTTAAGCATTCCACTTTAGCATACTCCGTAAACTTTTGGATATAGGTGACAACCTGTACCCAAGGAATCAATTCAGATGTTCAGGTTCAATTAATAAATGAAAACACAATACTGATATTGTATGCACAACCAAGGTACCAACCTCCTCTTTATACATAAATTCAAAATTCTGGGATAATTTTTCCGCCAGTTCAACTAAATCAGGATAATCACCAAAAGCAACACGAACAGTGCTCCACAGCTGTAACATCAAATGTACAATTTAGCATCCTCCATGTGTCGAAAAGTAATAAATACTGTAAGATTGAGTTGCATCTAGCAGAAAACATATTAGATGCCAGTATTTGAATTTTGAAGGAAAACTCAAGGAAACAAACAACAATGCCCCCCTGAGCCATGTACTCATAAGGGACACAGGCAAACATAAGAACACGATATACAAAAACCTTTACGAAAGAGAAACCATGCCATAGTAGCAGAGAAATTTAGCGCTAAAATGGAAGGGTAGCCTAAAGAAAAAAATTAGCAGACTGCTAGTTTAAGCAATCTAAGCTTGACAGGACACATACCTCACGCACATCCTCAAGAAAAGCTTCGTGAGATCCATCATAAGCTCCAGAAGCCAATCTTAGGTCAATCGTCCGGAAGTCAAGAGGGCGGGCCACCATAGCTGGAGATCCAAGAAGCCCCTCATCATCATTATCAGAAGAATTTATTAACTTTCTTCCCAGCAAATTGCAAAAAACTTTTGAATCATCTGCAGCAGCTGCACGACGTAATACAGTGCGGCATTTTTTCATGATAATGTCAGAAATAGATATAACAATCTTCTTTTTCCTTCTCTTGTTGGGATTCTGGTGCATTCCTTCAACTACATCCTTCAACACTGAAAGAACTGCTTTCTGTTTATAAACAACAAGGATATCCAACTCAGAATCATGGTTCATTAAAAAATCAAGCAATGTTAAGAACAGTTTATTTAAACCACATGATCTATCACATTGTAATTTAGAGAATAACATGAAGCTTTTTGTTACATTTGATCCGAACAGTTTTACTTCCTCCCTCTGTGACAAAATAAAAGCACAGAAGTTCATGTATAGGGAAGAAGAAGAAGAAGAATCACCAATACCAATGTAATCATTATATGCTATAATATTTATAGTTTATTCCAAATATAATCATATATTAAATGAATTTGAAAAATGTGAGATCGACTTATATGGAATACATCATTTTTATTGAACATTAAATAGGGGATAAAAAAAGTAAATTAAGCAACTAATAAATCTTAAAATGTATGACTTTTTCTTATAATAGGGACCAAAAAGTTCTCCAAACATTTTCTTATATACGGGACCGGATGGAGTAATATGTAAGGCACAATATATGGTGAAACCATTGCATCAGCGCAACAAAAATAGTAGTTTTACAATAGTCTTGGCCATTTCTAGGTGCACGCACTGACAAAATAAAATAAGTATAATAAAGTGCAACTGAAGAGCACCTTTGTTGGTCCAGAGGCATTGCCCTTGTACACTTGCTTACTAATTGAGTGCTCCAGTCTTTTCCTCGCCCAATCTGGCGGATTCTTAACTAGAGCGTCATTAACACACTTTCTGATTCGGGTTCCCACATTTGTTGGTAATTTTCTGACAGGTTCCAGGACCTGTGCCCATTCAGGAATATTACCATCATTCGTCAATTTAATTTCAGAAGTTCCCTTTGCGTCAGACTCCTCTTCTTCTATGATGAGTGCATCATTTTCTCTGCTCAAAGAACCAAAAATCTTCTTCGAAGCCTCAGCAAGCAACTGAGAGTAAAATTATAAATACAAAAAAGAAAAGAACCATCAGCACTACTTCTATCATTTCTTTCAGTTTAAATACTTAACTTATAGTCTGTAAAAGTTCAAACAGACGCAAAGCATAAAATCTAAAGGCAATGCATGACACAGGAAAGATATTTTGCCTATTAAAAAAAAAACAGGAAAGATACTTTCAGAAATCAAGTAACAATGAAACATGCACTCAAGCCATACCATGCAAACCTGAAGTGAGTAGAGTTAAACTAATAAAAAATGCCTATACCAGCCCATCTCAGGTGCTAGTCCTTATAAGGAAAACTTGACAACATTACAGGAAAAGAGTGGAACTCAGACAATACAACATTTGACAAGCATTTTATAAACATCGTGTTTACTAAAGGATAATGAATTATATGTCTAATGAGAAGCACTTAAGTTTATCATGATTTGAAGAATACTCCAAGACTACAGTTGAGTTATAAGCATGACTCCTATAATTCAAAAAGACAGTCCTAGTCTTTTGGCTATAAGTGTTCTTAATTTAAATATGTTTAGCAACTTAGCATACTACTATACACATATTAAAGTGATCTTATAATCTATTGTAATGTATTAGAACCGTAAAAACTCATATTTTAGAATTGAGTTATAATGCCAAATTAATTTACATCAAGATCCATATATCAGCACTGTGAAAAGAAAGAGTATCTAATCATACTAGACAAGGTGAGGATTAAATTTGTCCATCATTTCTTAAGACAAAAGCTATGCTCTCACCAGCGCATCAGCTTGCATCCCAGCCACACCAGTAAGGGAACCACACAGCAAACCACCATCACCTCGTAAGCAACGAAATACTTTACCACTTTCACGGGCAGTAATTTCTGCAGACTCAAGGTTACCATCCATTGATAAGAAAGCCAAGATATATCTACGAGCTAGTTCTGGCCAAGTCAATTCATTGATAGGAAGCATATTGACCTTGGTTCGTTTAGCAGGAACTGCACTATCTATATCTTTCCTTCTTCCCCGTCTTGTCCGAGTCTCTTCAGAATTTGGATCCACCAGAGCAGCTACCTTTGATTGCAGTTCACCTATTAGCACTCTTAGTAATGAATTATGGGCCTTGGTCAAAGCTACACCAAAGCATCTGACATAGGTGAAAGATGCGAGCTTAACTTGGGCTTCCTCCTTCATTGCTTCTGTTTCCACTTGAATAAAAGAACTTTCTGCGGAACCTGATGGACCAGCTTCACATATTAGACGGCAATCGCCAACACCCCCTTTTGAACTTAAAAGTTGACTTCCTCCCATTCCTCTCTCAGATTTCTTAGGGAAATCCAATTCATCAAACCATGGGTTGATAAGTTCCTTCTCAAGCTCCTCTAATAACAATGGTTCTCTCAGGTCTAAAATTTCATGAAACCGTTGTAAAAGCTCCCAAACCTATGAGACAGAAACAAAAAAAGTGCAGGATTGTGCATCACAGCAATCGAATGATAAAATCATAGAGCGTTAGAGGGTAAAATAAAGATTTGAGTTGCACTAGACAGGTAGAGATATATACCTGAAAAATGTCACCAATGAGTTCAGTAGGAGCCCTGGAGCACAGCGATTTCC
The DNA here is from genome assembly GCA_037974775.1 of Cicer pinnatifidum. NCBI lineage: Eukaryota > Viridiplantae > Streptophyta > Magnoliopsida > Fabales > Fabaceae > Cicer > Cicer pinnatifidum. The sequence continues at coordinate 1,097,947 of JBBPBR010000008.1, forward strand.
CAGGAGGTGGACATCGGTGTTCCTTAACGTATCTTTCAGTCAATCTTGCCTTCTTAGGCCTTCTATATAAACCTTGAACTGCTTCTTCTTCATCCTGATATTTTGATTGACCTTTACATTCAACCTGTAGGAAACCATTTTCCACTGTTGGTAATGAAGAGCTATTATTTCTACTGCTCAGAAGTTCATATTGCAAAGAATCTTGGACACCAGGAAGCTGTTCCAATATTTCTTGCACAAATTCAACATCAAATCCAAATCTATCCTGCTCCAACCATTTCTCTAATCGCTCATATGGACCTTTCAGATCATTGTCTGCATAAATTGCATCTGGAATGCTGACAGAACCAGGTGAACCACAAAATTTATCCAACAAAGTGAAGTGGGTATCACTAGTTTCATTCCTTAAATCCCATTTATGTAAGCCTGTTTCACTTTCAACATGTTCACAATATAATTTAAGAGTTCCTTTCTTCTTGCAAATATCCTTGCAAGCATTGAGTAACTTTTGAGAAATAACTCTCCATGCTGAGAATGGTGACCGCTCTTCCACCAAAATGTCACCAATATCATCACTAAACTCAATGTTATTAGCAAATGAATTTCCAGTATTATCATGAACTAAACCAGCATCTGGCCTTAATCCTTCTGATGCACACGATTCATTAGAGCAACTGGCAAAACAACTTAAGATGTCATTTTCCGTTGGTGCACGAGATTCTAAAAGGATCATCTGGATACTCTCGTCACCATCTAAATCCATACTGTCATTAGTCTCTCTCTGACCTTCATTGGTTTCGCTCACAAATTGACAATGACTTTGCATTGAAAGGATGGTTGACCCAACTGGAATAGGAAATTCTGAACATGAACACCTTTTAATCCTGAATATAGGACCAGGATCGCCGCCATCCAAAACCTCACACGTAAATAGAGAGCCAGTGATTTTGTCATGCCAACAAGATTTATAACCAACAGGAAAGATAAGATTAACATCATAATATGATGGTCTCCCATCAACTTTTCCCAAGGAAAGAACATAGAAGTCCTTAAACTGCAGAGGAAGTTCATCCTGAAATGTATGAAAAAAAAAAAAACAGAAAAGTCAAGCATGCAGGAATCACTAATTTTATTTTCACTATAATAACTTCCAAAAATTATGTATTAGAGTATGAAAAAACAAAAGTAACAACAACTGGAGATATCAATTATTAGATTCACTTACAGTGGATTGATGAAGGTCGGAGTGACCATTCTCTTTTCTTCTAATCTCAGTGGCTTTTGGGACAGTACCCTGAGCATTGCCACATTCCATATTTAAACCATCAGAAGAATAATCCTTATAATTACTATTGATCAAGGTTCCCTGCTTTTCCACAAAACCATTGGCTGCCAGAGTTTTAGAAGACTTTCTTTTTCTGGATAGGTGAGGCCCACCCAAAGAAAGAGACATTTCATTTCTTGTTTCGGATTCCATAGAATTGAAGCCAGACGGTAGCCCCAGAAAATTAGCTACTTCATACACAGAATCAAATATCTTTCCATCGGGTGCACAATAAACTGCATATGGGTCAGAGGTGATCATTGATTGTCTAAATTCCACTCGCCAACCTTCCTCCAGTACACCATGCTTTTCAGATATAAAATCTCTAAGAGCCTGCAAAACCTTTGTCTCATTTGGACTCTGAGATGGTATATTAGCTGTATTATTACTATTACTATGAATTCCAGGAGGCAAATCCATATATGATTCCTCAAAGCGTCTACTCATTGATTTGGTGTGATTCAATATATCCTCAAAACCCACTCTAACAGCTTGTGTCACAACTCCAGATGCCCTTTGGAAACCAAACACACCGCCGTTGTAGAAGTTTGAATATGCCACTGGAGCACCAAATTGATTGGCACCACAAGATTTATCACCCAGAGTGTGCTTTCTAAAACCAAAGTGAATGTAAACAGTAACTAAGTATAACAATAACTAAGTATAACCACTGGGAATCATGAAACTTAAATTATTACCTCAACAAACAAAACGAGAGAAATGGAACCAGTAAGAAGCTAATAATAATATGTATCACAAAAACGGTCAATTGGCAACCAAGCAACAAAAAGCATTTCAGTTACAAATAAACTTGGGCATGTGACAGGTCAAACATCAGGTACATGGGTATTATAGAAGTTATGTTAAGCTTGCTTAATAATTAATTCTATGCCAAAATTATATCAGAGTTACAATCTATTATTTGGGAACAAAAAAGGGGTAGAATTGTATGTTCATTATTAAGGCCTACTTTGAAATTTGAAACAGGAGAAGTCCAAACCAATTTGCAAGCCTGTTAAAGGATATGTAAGTAAGTAGTATTGTTAATTTGTCCAAGGAAAACAGTAAAGAAATGTTAATCAAAAATATGAAATGAACACATCTATGCTAATGTAGACATGAACGGCCAGTCAAGTGCCATATATCAAATTACTTTCTATTGAAGTCATCAATGAGTAGTGGCATGCGGTAGAATTCATTCTGATAGAACAATGGACAATGTGTTCTGACAGAGCAAGGGACAATGCCAGTTCCAGCAATACAAAAACATGGAAAAAGCCAACCACGTAATAGCAGTCTGCCAATAAATGAAAGGGTACCGAAGAATAGCTAACTACAGTGTTTTGCATTTGCAAGCCTCGTACTCTAAAGAACTAGCCATTTTTTAAAAACTATAAATTGGGAAAGGTTTTAGACTTTCCATATCAAAGTGAAAACTCTGCCTAAAATAAATTCCACTAGAGAAACACTAAGTGTATATTTGATAACTGGAATTGAGCATGAAATCGGGTTTTGGAAATTGGAATTGATATTGTGCCTATCAATCCCAATTTCTTTTTGAAGATCCTTTTAGAACCTGAATCATAATTTCAAACAACAATTCCATAGAATTACAAAATATCCCCAGAACTTTCTAATTCTTAGCCAACCCCCTAAAGATTGCCAATTCTTAGCCAACTTTCTAATCCTTAACACAAAAAACAGAAGATGTGTCTCTTATGCTTTTTCAAAGTGACTTCACCTATATTGGTAGCAAAACAAAGTTTATTAACGCACTGGGACTACAAAGGTTGATTGTGGCATTGCGTACACCATGGCTGCTTCCCTGGTAGTATTGTAGACACATAACATGAGTTGCACTCATATCACATAATCTTGAACCATAAAACTTCATGTGGCTGACCAAAATACCCCAATTAGCTGCTGGCCAGAAGCGGTTTCTCCGCAAAATCTCTTACCAGAATACATGGTTGCAAAAGGGACAGTTTGCAATGGGTCGGATAGCAATTTGGTTGACATAGCACTTCACTCTCTTGAAGGGAGAACTCTCCTTCCTCGTCAATAGAGAAAACAGTGGCCCATTAATCCATCATTCCATTGTGGATATGCAAAGAGAAAACCACTCTGAACTTCTGGACTCAGTGGGAATAGGAAATGAACTGAGAAATCTTAATCTTTCTACCCTAATTCTTTGCACAACCCACATAAAAAACTTGTGATTCTGGAGTCTGAACCAATTCCATTTCTGATAAAAAAAAATATGAACTACAATGCCAATTCTTTAATCAACATAAACCCTTCAAAGTCCATTCCCCCAAACTGTACTTTTATTCTTATTCACAACAAGTCTCTTTTGATTTCAAAGGAGCACAATAACATATGAAATTCCATTCTAAAAACATCAGTACCACATAAGCCATCAAACATTATATCAAGTAGGGCAAGAAAAAAATCTACAAGTGGATTTGATTTGATATTTACTAATTTTAAAAGAAGAAAAAAAAATGGGTAGAAAACTTGTTTGATTGCATTTATGGCCATTAATCCCAAATAGCAGTGGACCCCAAAACTGATATTGCACCATAGCGGGATGGCGATCATTCCAAAACTTTTTATACAGATTAAATAATTAATACTATATACGTATTAATGCTCAATTACCGAAAAAGTATCCACAAAATTCATGACATATTCATAAAGAACAATAAAAAGTCGTAGATCTTAAACAAACATACAAGTAAATAACCACAAAAGTCAAGGATCGAAACAAATCTAAGCTTCAAAGACTGATGAGAGAAAAAAACCTGCTAAACAGTGAACCAAAAGAGAAACACAGATAAAAGTAGTCAGAGAGCACAGCTAGGAAAGTCGTTAGAAAGCTCGAACATCCGACGGCTGTGAAACACAATTGACGAGATGCACTTACGAACTGAGATAAGAGCACTCTCGGTTTATATAGGGTGTTCAACTTTAAAACCCTAGTTTCTGACCTGGAAACCCTAAACTGACCCGATGTCTACCTCTGTAACCCTAAAACTTAAGGGCATTTTTGGGTTTTCAAAAAGCATCCCAGGAGCGCACGAACTGCCACGATAGCTGCCACGGGCCCACAATATTGAAATGTAAAAGGATGTGGCAGAGACCTCCGTAACAGCACAACACCGTGATAACGGCATAATCTTACTCTGTTGCCAACACGTGTTGCATTTAAACGAAAATATTTCCTAAAATTAGATCAAAACCTATATGGAAACAGATAGTTGAAAATATGGAGGCAACTATATAATCATCATAAAAAAACAATTATAGCTCAGCTGGCATTGGCCCTAGTCTCATCTCAAGGATGGATATGATTACAATGAGATGGATTTGAGTTTTGATTAGCCCAAATTCTCTCTCCAATACCCAGTTTCTTACAACAGTCTAAATCCAAAAAAAAAATTATCTATCTCACAAGTTACAAAAAGTTGACTACTAACAAGGGAATGCATGTAAACATAGACATTAAAAAAATGCGATTTTAGCAGTAAAATCACAACACTTATACATTCTAACAGCCAAACTCCCCCATTTTCCTAAAACTTCACAAGAGTTCTTTCATACAATTTAGAATCTC
>JBBPBR010000008.1:1109547-1128999 GCA_037974775.1 Cicer pinnatifidum
ATCACCTATTCTTCAATTATATAAACATAAAAATAAAAATAAAATTGATTTATATATTTTTTTTCAAAATAAAAAATCAACTAAGTCAAACCAATTTTTTTTCTATATTTTAGAAATCATTAATGACATTGGATATTTAGACGATGTTTTTTTCCAAAAGATTTTGACCTTTCAAGTGAATAACCAATCAAGCATGAATTCCAAATTGAAAAAATTTAAATTTTTTACATTCAACTAATCACATAACCATCAATTTAGATAATCAAATCAAGATTAAATTACATTTATTTTTTACTAGATATTTTGAGTATGATTGGTCAAAATTAAAACATATACTGTGTAATCTTAATCTCGATGATTTTATTTGTGTGGCTGCATTAAATACGCGATGATTTATAAACCATAGAGAATATGAAGCTCAACAAAATTAATTAATCCAAATTGATATTTTGATAAATTTGATAACACCACTCTTTTCTTAAAAAAGAATATGAGTTCGATTTTTTGCGTCACCAATTTAAAAAATAGTTTTGATAAAATAAAATAAAATATTCTTCTAGAAATGATTAGTTTTATAAGATATTCAAATAGTTAATCCTTGAGAGTATATTGGAGGCTCCTATCTAGAGTGAAATATTATAATTATTGTGGCTTAGAAAAAAAAATAAATGTAAGAAAAAATTAGAAAATGACCAAAAAAGAAAAAGAAAATAGAAAGAAAAAAAAGGAAGATGTGAAATTAATTTGGTTCACCTGATTCAGCTGCCCCCATATCAGATTCACATGCAAATAAGAAACCCAATACAATCTCCTCTTTATTATAAACCCTCAAATTTTGCCGGCCTTATACCGTTTCCTCTCAATACGGCATCGTTTTAGCTTCCGCGACATTTCTATTTCGCTTCCTTCTTCGGTTACTAAAATACTCTCAAATCTCACTTTTTCACTACTCCGAGTTGACTCAGTCTTCTCAACTCAACTCAACTCAACTCAACTCGCTCTCTTAATTCAACTACATTCTCTGCATTTTATAGTCTCTCTCTCTCTACATTCGCTTCTGATCCGTACGATTCAGTGTGATTATCGTTTTTTATTTTTTATTTTTCTGTATTTCCTATCGAATTCTTGTAGTTTTAGGATTTATTAAGATTGAAATGTTACTGTGTTTGTTCTTGAAGATTCGGATAGTTTACTGCAAGATCTTGCTGTTTCGTTTTGTATAGTAACGATTTTTTTTTAATTTTTAATTTTAGTTTTTTTTTTGAATTTTTAGTTTTGTTACTGAGTTGCTTCGAATTTGAACTGAATCTGTTGATTTTTTTAATGATTTATTGTATTTTACTTTGTGATTTAGTCATGATGCTTTTTGAGTCGAATTAATGTTAATCATGTGAATTGTTTATGATTTTGCTTCCTTATTTTGTTTCTGGAGAGTTGTTTGCGGTGATTTGAAGTGTATTTGGTCTTAGTTAAGTGGAAATTCAGTTATATGATTGAAATTAGCTTTTGCAATTATTGATTTTCTTCAAAATTCAATATATGTGTGTGTGATTTGAACTTGAAGTGTATCTGTTTTTAATTTTGTGTTTGAAGTGGAAGTTTAGTTCTAAGATTGGAATTGGATTTTGCAATTATAGATTTTACTGGAAATTCAATATTTATGTATTTGTGTTTGTGAAATTTGAGATTGAGAACTAGAAAATGAGAGCAATGGTAGCGTAATTGTGATTTGGAGAGAAATGAAAAAGCAGGAGTGACTAAATCATATTTTGTTCTGTGGCTTGTAAAGGTTATTTTCATGATTGTTCTTTGTTGTTGAGTTCAGATCTTGACTTAAGAGTGTTGTATTTGAAGTGGAAGTTCGTTCTAAGATTGGAATTGGCTTTTGCAGTAATCGATTGTCTTGGAAATTCAATATATATGTATGTGTTTGTGATCACTGGGATTGAGAACTGGAAATAAAATGGTGTTATAATTGTAATTTGTAGATATATGGGAAACCAAAAATGGTTTTCTGTATGATGTAAATATATTTATGGTGATTGCTTCATTGTTGTCGAGTTCAGATATTGACTTAAGAGTTTTGCTTCCTTGTTATTTGCTGTAAGTGTTGAGTTTGATTGGTTGTCTTCCTTTTTTTATCTCAGATTTTAGCTGACAGGAATGTCAGAGACAGCACTTAAGGATCTCAATACTATTCCTGTAACTGAAAGGAAGAGCGAGGGCTCTGGTAAGGCTTGTTTGACCAAGCCTCCTGTTGACAATGCTAATGAAAATATTGAAGAATGTCAAAAGAAAAAAAATTGTTCCTCTTTGGTTTCCCCACATGTTAACGGAAATCAGGCCGTGCCTGCTGAATCTGTTGTAGAGATTGGAATTGTAGAAGTAGAATACATTGAATCTGAGAACTTGAGCGATGTAGAAGATACTGATACTTGTCTCAAGGTATTATTTTATTCATCATGTTTGGTAGAGGGACTGAATTTGAAATTGGTGTGCCTCAATACCAATACCTTGAGTGTTTCATTTTTTTCTTTGTAGTTATTTACCTTTGATTATTAGCTTTATATAATATAAACTCAATACCTATGTTATGTCAGTATAGTTACCTGGTTTTGTTACAGACGCTCTTAGCTGGACTTGACTCAAAGGATTGGGTCCTGCTTTGTGATACTCTAAATAATGTGCGTCGTCTGTCTATATTTCATAAGGAAGCAATGCTTGATATTCTGTAAGTATTGAATTTTTTCTTTAATGTTTTCTGATTGAAAGATGGTTTTTAAATTAATATATCATTGCTTAATATACTATGGTTTTTGTTCCATTTTGTTAATGAATTGTTAAATTATTCATATGCTATCTGGTAAACAGGGGGGATGTGATCACATATATTGCAAAGTCCCTGAAAAATCCTAGGAGTGCTGTTATCAAAACTGCGATTATGACATCTGCTGACATTTTCAATGCATATAATGATCTTATGATAGATTCACTGGATCCTCTGGTAAGTCAGAATTCCTTAGGTGTACTGTATTGTACTACTGTTAAGTCTGCTCACTTAAGCATTATGGGGTTTCATCATACACTTGTGGTAGAAAATTGACACGTTCCTATGGTGGATGCAGCTAGTACAGCTTCTTCTCAAGTCTTCCCAGGACAAACGTTTTGTATGTGAGGCAGCAGAAAAAGCATTGATATCAATGACTACTTGGATTTCTCCTATTTCTTTGTTACCAAAGTTGCAACCATACCTTAAGCACAAGAATCCTCGTATTCGTGCAAAGGCATCAATGTGCTTTTCTCGAAGTGTTCCACAACTGGTATGAGTAGATTTATGAATTTTGCTCATATTGATGACATTGAAGACTGTTCATATTGATGGCTGTTGCTTTTAATTTACCTGTATAATTGTTTTCCATGAATGATTTTATGTGCAGTAAAAAAAAGTAATGAAACCAAAATTTTAGGAAGTAAATTAATGATGCAGGAAAAGTGTCTTGGTCACCGTTATGTTAAAATTCCATAACTTTCACCTTTGTTTTTGACATCTGACTGGATTTAGAAAAAGTTCTGTTTCAGTCCCAAATCATTTAACAAGCTTCTTATGTCTTTGTTTGATTTGTGAATGGTTTATCATGATCATGCATTTTTTTATATATATTTCCAAACATAGCAAACTCAAATAGAAGGGTATTTTATAGTGATCAAAGAGCATAGGTTTAAATTGATAGATGGCACGCCCATATAAATCTGAAAATTAGCAGTAAGAGATAATATAAGATACTCTTAGATAAGAAACTAATTTTAAGATATTCAGTAAGATAAGGCCCAAGATATTATAAAGATATTATTCAAATCATCTGACAGGCTTGGGTAAAATTCTGTTGAAGGGCTGGGTTTTTTCCAAAATGATTTAAATCACCGTTACACTTTTAATTTGTTGCATGCTCTTCCTAGTTGAACTTTTCAAGGGGTCCTTTTGAGCTAGAAAGGATAAACAATATGGCCAAACCTATTTTTGTTAGTGTGGAGCATTAACATATTCTTTTTTGTTTGGATAGGGTGCCGAAGGCATAAAGACATATGGCATTGACAAATTGATTCAAGTAGCTGCATCCCAGTTGAGTGATCAGCTTCCTGAGTCCAGAGAAGCAGCTCGAACCCTCCTTCTTGAGCTTCAAAATGTGTACGAGAAATTTCAAGATCTCATGCCAGAAGCCACTGTCTCTGAGCATCCAGAGACAGAATCTTGGGAAAACTTCTGTCAGTCAAAACTTTCCCCTTTAAGTGCTCAAGCTGTACTTCGTGTGACCAGTATTGCTCGGGAGGGTCTTGTTTCATAACACCCATGAACCTCAGTTAGTTTACTTCATTATTTCCTCGTTTGTTTGCCATTTTCTTCTGTAAATACAGTGAGACAATTGAGATTATTTGAGTTGCCATCGAAGCACGTATTGAGCCAATGATTTATGATGTATTTTTTTACTTAGCCGTGGTTACCTATTTTACCCTTGATTGATATTTGATAGATATATAAATTACATTACTTTTGCCATCTCCTTCCAGATTTCTTGCCCTTTGAATTGCATGTAAGTAATTGAGTTGCTTTTATTAAATTTACAAATTCTATGATGATGTCGTGCAAGGACTCAATTCTATGTCTCAATTGTGCAGGTTGTATTCATCTAATACTAGTAATTATGCTATCATACATCATTTTGTTGTTAATAACTCAACTTTTAGAGGAAGAATAATCCAGCCAGCGGGTCATTAACTTTTTAGATTTGGAGGATAACTTGCATTATTAGGAATAGTAATGGGTCGCATCAATCACATATGGCTTTTCATTATCATCCTCCCATTTGAAACTGACAGAACAAACCATTGAAGTATCAGTCTAAACAACTAATTATTTTTTGCTGATTTGCTTTTTCTGGACAGTTCAAATGTAGTATGGTGACAACATACTACAACTGAGTGAAAACAGCATTTGTAATTTTGTTGGAACATAGCTATCACAGATATGCAGTGCCACTGCATAATTCCATTTATTTTCAGGGGTTGTAGATGTTTGATCTTAACTTTACTTCATGAAATTCACACTCTAATTTACTTACCTACTTTCAATTATTATTATAGATAGATAGATTCAATGGTGGAGGTTGTCATGTGCTAAGCTGCTTAAACAATGAGAAGTTCAATTATTTGAACTGGTAGATGAAATTGTAAAGATTCTTTAGAGGGAACAGGGGTGGCCTGCATACATGAAGATGAGCTGTAGTTTGCATTTTTAATGTGATTTTTGAGGGGCTACACATTAAGTTTATAAGAATCATGTGTTTGATTTGTTTGCTATATGGAAGCACCAAAATCACTGGCCACTATTGGTGCATCCAAATCAGGGACCTCTCTTGGATAGGAAGCAAACAGACACGAGTCACGAGTATTATGACTATTCAATAATCAATATTGAGACCACATGTAACAAAAAGATGAATCTGATGATACTATTAGTCGAAGGATAAATTACCTCCTCTAAAGTCCAAAGTTAAGCATAGGAACGAGTACATATATGATATTGGGTATGAGTATAAAAAATAAGGTAAATTTAAATATATAGGTAATAAAATGAAATAATTAAGGTCAATAAAATAATTAGAAAAAATAGATTACTCACGAATATCATACGAGTATTGATACTCTGTATGTATTTGATATATATACTTTACTATTTTATAATTACCTATCCTTCATATAAATTTATTAATGTTGGATTATTTCAAGATAGAATCAAATTCTTGTCCCTATTTTGTACCGTGAATAATAACATATCCGTATAATTTTAGTGTGAACTTGTTATTATCTCTTAACCTATAGTGTCTTTCTCTTAGTTTAGGTAAAATATTTTGGCTTCTTGGATCCTGTATTGAAATAAACATGTCTAGGGAGAACCATACAAGTGGAAGAGAAAGCATAGCAAGAAAGTGGTCCATCTTGAAATTTTGGTATAGAATTGAGAAAAAAATAATCCAACATTAGAATCACAAGAGCATTAAACAGGTACAATTGAAAAATCAGATTATTTATGCTACCACCTTCACTTATGTTGTAGAGTTTTCACTTCTAGTCTTACCATTGTTACTATTGTTGAATATGAATCATATTTATTGATAATTGGGCAGTTGCTCATTTGACCCATTTATGTGTTGGGTTTCGACTAAGAGGTTTGGAGCTAGAGATGGGCAAATTTGTACTATTGATATGTGGTTTATAAGCTTAAGAATTACATAATAGAAAAATTACAACAAACAATCACTCTGTTCTCATAAATGTAAGTACAATTGGTTGAAGTTTGTAACAATTATTTGTGTTGGAGGGTGTAAATACGTTCAAGGATAAATTTGTAATCTGAACTGTGGTATTTAAACGTTGCATTTTATTCTGTAACTTTAAGAATTGCACAACAATAGCTTTGCTCTCCGAGACTATGCACAATTGATCAAATGAACTCCATGATCAATCATTTATATTCTTGTGTATATTTATTTATCGGTTTTTCTTTAAAACTAGAATAATAATTTTTTCGTAAAATGGGGACAATTAGTTATGTCCTAGAGTTAGTTTCGCTAAAAGACCACTTTCTTACCATTCTTCATCAAAATATATTTTGGTTACAAATGTCTAGAACTATTTTTGGGTAAAATACAAGTAGGCTAGTGTTTCTTTTTATAAATAAATTGAGAAAGAGATAAATTATCATTAATTAAAATGATCCTGATGTCTACTTTATACATATCACTAATAAAATTTGAACTGTATTTTTTACAGTTAAATTATCAAGTTTTTACTATTAAACTGACACTGAAAATTAAAATTTAATTACGACTTATAAAATATTTGTTGTTTAGAGAGAAAAATCTTAAATCCTCGAATAAATTAGTATTTACATTCATAAGACACATTAATTAAACCAAAAAATTGCAATAAGAAAAGTTATAACTAATCATGAAAAAAGTGACATTAAAATCAGACATGTTACAACTAATCCTTTGCTAGGAGTCTTCCCCCAATGCTAAAATTGACATACAAAACATTCCAACAAAAAGTGCTAAACTTGACCCAACTTGTAGCCTAAAACTCCTTAACATTTTTGTGCTCATGAAATCAGTGGCAACAAGATCAACAAGTGCCATGTTAATTAGAACTCCTGCAGATGCTGAAAGTAGAATCCCTTCTACTATTAGTGACTTTGAACTACTTTCATTGTAAATGTTTGATATTCCTATACCAATGCAAATTCCAATTGGGAAAATGAGGCAAAAGAAGATTACCATAATTGCAACCTTATAGTATTTGAATTGTGCCTGATAAAAGAAAGAAAGAAATATTAATAAATTTAACTTTCTTGAGTATAATTAATAATAACACAACCAAGTTGTTAAAAGTTTTTTAAAGGTCAAAATGTGAATATAGAGACTATTCTAATATACTAAGAGTAGTTTATAAACATCTAAATCGTGAAAGTTCAAACATAATTTAAAACAGACAATACCTAAAAAATACAGTGATGCGAACTTGAAGTCGAAATATAAATTATAAAAAAAAATTAGAAATTTAAAATATATTTAACTAACATTGTATATAAAAAGTACCTGAATGATGCACCCACCAAGTCCTATTCCTTCAAAGCATTGATGAAAAGTTAATACTGCCACCAAGGGTTTGATTGTTTTAGAACTTTTTGACACCCCAAGAGATATCCCTAAAATGACTGAATGTAACAGAATACCTAGCTCCAAAATCTGCATATTTTGATTATATCATTAATTAAAAATAAGCTAAAATTTAAATCAATGTATATTTGTTTTTTTTTGCAATGTTCTGTCACATGTTACTCTCAAAAACCTTAATCTAATTCCAATTTTGTTATTCAATAAATTAGATGTGTTTAGCAATAAATTGAAAAAAAAATCACAAAATCTATGTAAAATTTTGTGGAAGACATGAAAAATTGGTTAAACAAAAACAAATTAACAAGAGTTTACGATATTTATTTCACTTTAGACCGTTCTTTTATTGATAAACATATAATAAATAATTAACGATAAAACATATTAGTTACCTGAGAAACTATGGTATATCGTAGACGATCAGTTGAATCTAAATTACTAGAAGTAACTACAAAGTTATGAGCATGACTACTACCATTAGCTTCGCGAGTCTCATGATCCTCATCATCTAATGACCGAGATTTTTTCAGTTCAGACCTTTTTTGGTACCCCATAATCAAAGCTTCCATAATTAATGATCCAATGGCTGCAACCATTGTAACAAAACCTGAAAAAGGAAACATTTTCCATGGTTTTTCACCTATACATGGATTTGTTAATGTCTCAAAAGCATTAGGAAGTATGTGAATGAACCCTGTTGCTAGGATCACACCAGCTGCAAATGCTTTAATTAAGAAATAAAAATCATTTTCTGGATTTAAATATGAACAATTTTTTGCTAAGATTGGTATACACACACCTATTAGGCTAGCTACAAAAATTGATGCCATAGCAATTAATTTGTATTTTAATGTCTCAAATACTTTCTGATTAGAATCTTGTAGTTCATTTTCACAACTACATTTTGAACATACTAAGTTTTGTTGAAGAAGAATAATTATAGATATGGTCATGAATTTTCTTGTTGCAAATTTGATCATTGTATCTAAGGTTTTGAAAAATAGAGAGAATATGAAATATGATATGAAAATTTTTGTGGCTGAAATTTGTTAACTTGAGACAAAATTCTAAGTGATGGAAAATTAAAAGCTATAGAAAACAAAGGCAAGAGTTAATAGAAAAATAGGTGATGAAGAATACAATGAAATTAATTGTGCTAGTTAACACCAAAGGAGAATTATACAAGTGCTTGTCTTTGTCCTTTGATGCTGAATTAAGACACTGGCTTTGTATTTGTCACCTTTAGAATCTTTGCCTAAGAATAATAAATCTTGTCTATTTCTTTTTACAGGGCCTTTTGTCTTTTTATAACCATTGCTTTTTAGGATATTTTAATTTGGTTTCTCTTTTAATTAGAAAAATATTGTTTTTATTTTATTTTCATTTTTAAACATTTATTCATCAAATCATGAAAGTGACTTTGTACAATAGAAAATAGAGTGATACGCTGAATAAATTAATTTTCATTAAAATTAGAATTGTGAATCAAAATAATTTTTAAATTATGTAAATTGACGAATTTATCCTAAAATTGTTACGTATCAATCAAAATAATTTATTTATAATTTTTTTTGTTAGAAGTCATGTTATGACATAAAATAAACATGTATTATTTTAAATTGATCTCATATTAATGCCAGAACTAAATTGTATAGGAAATGTTTGAGAAAAATTATTTAATGTATTTAGATCTCAATATTACAATCTTAGAGTTAATATGAATATATGAATTTGATGTGCTATATAAGTTTCTAGTAATATCACATTTGATTCGAAATCGCAGTAGAATGTCACATGTTTATTTTATATGTCATGTCAATTTAATGATATAAATTAGCCTAAAACATAAAATTTCATGAATAAATTTGACAAATCAACAAATCCAAGAATTATTTTGTTGAATGCTCACAATTTTGAGTATCAATTTGCATATTCATGAATATATATCGTATTATCTTATGATACTAAACTTCCTTTATAATTAAAAGATATAAGTGAGAACAATATTCTAATTGGAACATAATTGTACCTTGTATTGGCCGGCGACAAGACTAATTGTACACAAGAATCGAAAGGGTAGTGTTTGTTTATTTGTTCATGTTTCAACTTGCACGAAGTACTCAATTTCTTTGAAATGTTCTTATAATATGAATATTCTATTAACAAACAACAAATAACTATCTTTTTCAAACTATAAAAAACAACCAAGAACTTCCAATTATATGATTTTTCCAAAGAAGCTCTTGTATATAGTTATAAATTAATCCAATATCAAAAAGAGAAAAATCCGAGTCTCCTTTTTTTTTTTTTTGCTTTCTCATTTTCACACACACAAAAACAATGTGGTAAAGAAAGAAAACTTCACTACTAACAAATGTTTATACCTAATTGCAAATGTTGTGTGTTCTTAGATGTATACATCATGTTTTTTAGATGCTTTAGATCAGTTCCACTAAACAATGAAGGTAAGACCCAAATTATTTCAAACTAATATTAGATAGCATTATAGATATATCCATGTTTTGTTGATTCGGTTAACATATTTGAATTTATTTACTAACATAAATACACGCAAGTGTGTTCTATAAGATAGTTTTTTTTATATAGTTAATAAAATAGTTTATGAAAATAATTTGTAGTACATAAGCAATTAACTTGATTTTGTGTTTGAAAATAGTTTATATATAAGCACTTATGTTTAAGTGCTTAATTATTATGCTTTATGTACTAATTTTTTCACAGTGACATTTGGAGACATGTTAAAGAAAACTGCTTGTCTAAAAATTCCTATCAAGGAAGTGTATGCTGCCACCAACCATCTTAATGAAATGAATGTCATTGGGGAAGGAACTTCAGGTGTGCTTCTTTTTGTCTCTTTGTTTGTTGAAATCTTATGGCAAGAAAAATTTGCTTAAGTTATACTTGAACGATGTAGATGTGTAGGATAGTGTGTGTATATATAAAATGTTACAATCAATTATACAAATGAGAGGAAATATAATTTGAATATGTCTCGCATCAGATGAAATATAATTTGAAAATATATTTACAAATGAGAGGAATTTTTTATTTTACAAACTATTTTTGTAAGCTTCAATTAAATCTAACATAAATTTTAAAATTATATCAGAATCTATCTAAGATATGTTGAGTTATTAGTTATCGGATAACTTAAATCATACTTCAAATGTTTCAAATGTTCAATTTTAATTAGTTGTGACATAATGTTTGAAAGTCTCGTATCAAATGAGATATAATCTACAAATATATTTATAAGTGAAAGATATCACTAATTTTAGAAGTTGATTTTGTAAATTTAAAGTTTCTAATCTTATTTTTTGGATTTCAATGTTAGGTAAGGTCTATAAAGGCACAATGAAAAATAATGACCAAGTTGCAGTGAAGCATATAATCAATGATGATGGAAATATAGAAACTTTTGTTAGAGAAGTTACAAGCCTATCTCATGTCAAGCATCAAAATCTTGTTTCTTTGCTTGGTTGTTGTGTTGAGGGAGATGAATGTTTTATAATCTATGAAATATGTCCTAATGGGAGTCTTTCAGAATGGTTATTTGGTAATGATAATTTTATCACTTTTTTTAGCATTCAAGATTGAATTAGATTGTTTAAAATTGATATTGTAGTTACAAAGCAAATCCAAGTACAAAAACAACTGCAAGTGCAATTGTAATGCTATTGCGGAAATTTCAAAATCGTTGTATTACATACGTAATTATAGTTGCAGACTACAATATAAAATTATTTATAATATATTTCTTCTTCTATCTATATGTTTCAAGATTTAACAAATGAATATATACATTAGGCAAGAAGAACAAGGTGCTTTCATGGATAAAGAGACTAGAAATTGCAATTGATAGTGCTAGAGGTCTTTGGTTTTTGCATACATATCAAGGAGGTTGCATTGTTCACCGTGACATCAAGGTTAATCTTTATTATAGTCTCTCTATTTCTTACTTATTAAGTTTTTACATTGATTAATAAATGAAATTTTAAATAATCAATATTAATAATTAGTTATTATTTTTGTTAGAAAGAGAAGTTGAATCTATAATTTCATTATAACTATCTTATGACTCAAAAAATTATTCAATCGATATATATTTTTACAAAAATATATTTATTTTATACTCACTTTTCAATGTCAATAATAATGGTTAATTCTATCTTAGATTCTAAAACATACATTGTTATAAAAAAAAGAAAGAAAGAAATAGATCAACCAAATATTTGGAAAGTTTAAAATGAACAAGTTTAATATGGACTAAAATAAAAATTATATTAAAACCATAAAAATAAATAGAAGCTAAGAAACTAGTACTAATTATTATACCAAAAAAGAAACTAGTACTAATAATTTTATAAAAACTTGCTACCTTTGTATGAAAAGTCCAATGAGTCTTAGATGAAATTTGGGCCTAAATAGAATGATGAATATTTCTGATGCAGCCAACAAATATCCTTATTGGGTCAAATTTTGAGGCAAAACTATCAGATTTTGGATTGTCTAAAGTAATAGAGGTAGGTGAAACATATGCTAGTTCAGAAGTTAGAGGAACTTTTGGATATGTGGATCCTCAGTATCAAAGCAACAACCATGTGAATTCTTCTGGTGATGTTTATAGCTTTGGCATGGTACTTCTACAAATCATCTCTGGAAAAAGGGTCATCAATTTGAAACTGAAGAAACCAATGTCACTTAACAAAATGGTCAGAAAAACATGTCTCATACCACTTACTTTTGTTTCAAGTTATTTTGAATTTGTTTGTAAAAATTTATTTATCTTTTGAAATAAAATAAAATAACAAATAATTCATTTATCTTTTGATGTTTGACCCTTTGTGCCAATTTTTGTGTGACATAATTTATTAGGCAAAATCCCTCTCTAGGAATGGTAGCATTGCAGAATTTGCTGACCCTAGACTTGAAGGAGAGTATTCTGAGGAAGCATTTGATTTAACACTTCACTTGGCTTTATCATGCACATCCCTTAACCAACAAAGACCATCTATGGAACAAGTTGTTAAAAGACTAGAAGAGGCCTTATTCATTTCTAAGGAGAGGAATATTTTTACTAAAGAAATTCCACAAGACCATATTCATTCTTAATGGTTCATCAAATAGTAATTATTATCATCATTTTTATGATCATACTTTGGCAATTGTTTACAATTTTTTCAAGTACTTTATGAGATTGGCACTACTATGTAAATGATTTGAAACACTTTTTTTAAGCATTAAATAATTTTGTTTTGATTTTTGTATTTAGATAATTTTTTTTATCATACGAACAGGGAAGGAAAAAAAAAGTAAAGATATATTTGGTTTAAAATAGTGAAAGAGATGAGAGATAACAAATTTTTATTGGTTTTATGTTTGGTTCAATAAGAAAAACTCTAGTTATAATTTAAATGCATTAGGAATGTCCTGTGTGTTATTTTCTTGGGCTACCTTTGGTTTTGGGCCGGTTAATCTTGTGTGTGTATTATGTTGGGCCTTTGGAAAAGAGTAATTTCTTGGGCCTTTATTTAAAAAATAGAATTTTCTTGGTCCACCATTAATCCAAAGGAGGGAATTCCTACTATTTATTTTTATAAAACCACACGTGCTTTAAAGTGTATTTCTATAGTCCGCATACTCCATTTTTATTAAAATATAAATAAAAGTAAATTAATAAATATTAATGTTTTAGATATAAAATTTAAATTAAATACTTTAATTTTATTTATTATTATAGAGTAGTAGTAATTTGTTTGAAAGTACTACACTTTTAAATGACACAATTTTTTGAGATGGAAGAAATTACTCCCTAAATCTAATACAAATGTTTTTCTGTGGGGACCAATTGATATTTTCAAAGTATTATGTGAATCTCAAAAAGAATAATCCATATTCTTTTGTTCTTTGGATTCTTTCACTTGTTTCTTTAGGTTCTTTTTGCATTAATTTCCCAAGGTAGCTTAAACATGGCCAATTAATTGAATAATAAAAACTCACTCAATAATACATACTGAAAATAAATTTGCACATGATTTTCTGCATCAAAGCAAATATTATCACTAATTTAATGAGTTGCTTGTACAGAGTATTTTTTTTTTCTTCATACAGCTTCATCTGGTATTGTAGACCGTTTTGGAAGAAAAAAAATTGCTTAAATGAGAAGTTCTTATTAGCTTAAAAAAGAATTATCTTTTATAATTGATCATTTGAAAAAAAAATATTTTCATTACAAAATAAAAATATAAAATAATTTTTACTTTTATTTAAAATCTCTAAAAAATAATTTATAAATGATTGAATACTATTTTTTTTTATATAATTTGTAATAAACGGACTATAATTTACACCATAAAAAACTGTTATTAGTATTTACACTGTTCAAAATAGAAGGACATGATTAATAAAAAAATTGTCTCTCCCTTAACTGCAGTTTGCAATCAACTGTTTTAGGAATTGGGATTTTTTTATGAAGAATTTATTTTTTAGGTGAAAAAACAGCTTGCATGGTATAGTTGCATAGTCTCTGAATTGCAGGTTTGAATTTAATAGACACCACGATAGTCGATTGTCAGATCATGAAGAGAGAAAAAGGCCATGTGTTCCAATTGAAACTCCACTAATATTAATGCACCTACATTTAATGGAACATGGAATACAATAAATTGTTTATTAAAAGATAATGAAACAGAGAAAACTAGATAAAAGGATAGTTATTTACATATTCTCACTTTTTATTTAATTGTAATTTTAGTTTTTTTATTTTAAATAATTTATATATTTGGTATATATATTTTAAAATTTGATGATTTTGATCTTATTTTTAAATAAAAACATATTAATATAACATTTTTTAAATAATGTAGTCCCTCCTTTAGACTTTATGTCACTCTAAAAAAATTGTCAAATTGTAACATAAAATTATCTAAATTTTCTTAATAAAATTGGGTTCACATGCAAGATATTGCATTTATTTAGTTAAGTTTTAAATGATATTAATCATTTCATCTATAAATACATTTTTTGATAGTTATTGAGAGATTTTGATCAGAATGATCTTAATAATAGAAGTCTTCAATCAAAATTTAGAAAAAATATTTTAACTAGAGATAATTTGAAAAAGAGAAACTTCAAAGTTATTAAAATTAAACACAATCTTTTTAGTCAAATGCATGACATTGTGTAAAAATCAATATGTTATTCTTAATATATAAGGTAACAAAAATCATGATAAAATTAATTAAAAAAAATACTCTTAAAATAATTGAAAGTGAGGTTAGATGCTGGGAAGATCCATAGTTGTTCTCAAGTCATATATTTTGTGGTTCAATTCAATCTAAAACACATTAGATTAGGTTAAGTCAAACTCAACGTTTAATAAGTAAATATTTAATTTTTGTAGAAAAAAAAGTTAAAATGTTCGGTTGATCTCGAGTTTGTAATTAAGAAGCTTTGTTCAACTTAAAATATGTGTTCTTCGAGCCTTCCATTGAGTTGAGTCAAAATTAACAACTCTAACAATAATAATTATGAGGAGAGTTAAGATTTAAGAACAATAAAATTGAACTTAGGGCGAGGGTGAAAGTGAGACAAAGGGTAAGACATATACTTTTTCTCCTAGTCTCTTATCTTCGGGTCTATGACTCATAATGTCTACTATATGGAGTTTCTTCTTAGTTCAACAAATTATCATAGATAACTTCAAGCATAGATAATAGTAAGTGAAATATATTGTTTAATTGAATATTATTTTTTAAATTTATTATTTGAGGCGAACCTCGAGACATGATTAGAATATTTAAACTGTGGTGGAAATCGATAGCGATGCAAACTCTTCGATGGTGGTGTACGTGTAAGCATTTTGAAGCTCAAATCAATGTTTGGTTGGGTTAGGATGAGAGGTGTAAAACGAATGTACACTTGTATTCTTAGAAAGAAATTCACTTTTATTTTTTAGGTGATTTGACGAAATTTTTTGTATAAATTGACTTGATATTCACATTTGAACTCATGAAATCGTCAGAGATTATGAGTTAAAACTCGATTTTAACAACTTTGATCTAACATAGAGTGAGAAATGCGCGCACAAGATCGATCGCTATTAGATTCTTCGTATGTAGGGCTTTTGAATTACTCGGGAGTGAACTTGGGTCTTCCACGTAGAGGTCGAATTCAGATGGACCTTAACCCTACAATTGTTTTTTAAATGTAAATCCAGTTTGAAATCCATGAACAATATCTAGAATTAAGCATGCAATTAAAGGTCAGTTTGTTATAGATTATAAAAATATGATTTTGGTATTCAATAATTTAATAATTATGTTTTAGATATATTTTTTTAAATTTGAATAAGCTATTTTTTGTATTTGTTTATCATAGTGAAAATTATTTTTTTATATTCATTTTTTGTAGACAATTTTAAGCTATTTTTAGTTTTGTTTTTCTTTTAAATTGTCTTTCTCTCTTTTTTAAGTTTGTAAAATTAAAATGTCCAAAAATTTAGTCTTAATTACAGTTTTAGTCCCCCTATTTTAACTGAATCGCGAAAGTTGTTCTCAAATAAAATTTTGATCTAAAACTTGATGAAGTTCAATTTTTTTGCGTTTATTTATGTCACACTATGCCTCAAAATCTCGTTGTGCAATAATTGTACCTGAAATCTATAATCATAAATGATGTAGTGTGAATTTAAAAAATGTCACTTTATTAAGTTTTGGACTAAAATTCTATTTGAGATCAAAACTGAAGAGAAATAAAATAAGAGAATTACTTTCGCAATTTAACTAAAATAAGTAAACTAAAACTGCAATTAAATAAAAAATATAATATTGTTTTTTCGAAAAAACTTAAGAAACGAACTCTAATTCAAGACTATATTATTATCGATAGTGAATTTTTCATCAAAGTGATAGCAAATGAAGTTTTTTTTGTTGTTGTTATTTTAGTTAGGAATTAGGAGTATATACAATTTTCTTATCAAATGACTTATTAGTTACACTCACATGTAAAGATGTAAAAAATTATAAACTCAAATTCAAATGTAAACTCTTATATATTAATATTTTTTTAATTATTAATTATAAGCTGTATTTAATTATGAGATAAAGTATAAACAACTTTAATAAGAGGAAATAGATTTTTCTAGAAGGAAACGAATTTTTTTAATTGTGTTTGGAAAAGATAACAAATTTTTTTCCGTCTTATTTAGGAGAGAAAACAAGTTCCATTTATGACTTATGTCAATAAGATATTGCGAATCCAATATGTATAATATCATGACCCTACCATCCCATTTATGAAAACGATTTTTTTTTTTTTTTCATTTACAATTTAAAATAATTTTTGGATGTGTATGTTTTGGGTTGGAGCTTACCCACAAGACACAACACTAATTAGTGTATAATTTAAATTTACTTTAAAATAAATTAAATATAAAAAGTTGATATGTTATCAAATAATTGAATGTTAGATAGTATCCCAACAAAACTGGAAGGTACCAAAATATTTATTTCGAAATTAATTAATTTTTCTTAAAATAGTGATCAGAATCATTTTATCACAATCTTGATTTGAGACTAACCAAAAATGTACTATTTATATATTATTCATCAACAACTATCTAAAATATAAGTTGAATCTTTAGTAATTAAATTAATCTACTTTATTATAAATTAGAATATCAACATTTAAAATCCTAAGGGCCGGCTCGATCTGACGAATATTAGCCGGCTGGAAGAAGGTTGAATATTGAATATACAATTATCATACATTGTATAGACTTTGAATTAAAAATAAGAAATCAACACGTTTAGTGTGTCAGAACATCTTCAAAGTGTTTGAATAATGACATTAATATTATTGTAATCCTTGGCATTATAAAAAATGTGTGACAGTTCGTGTAAAAAAATAATATATATATATATATATATATATATATATGATAAAAAGTTTAACTATTTGGAAAATATAAAAAAAATTAAAAATTATAAAAAGTTTACTGGATTTTCATTTTGCGAGTTTGAGTTTCACTAATATTGTTGAAGAAATAAATATATTAGGTTTTTTTTTTAATTGAATTTCATTAATTACTTGATTTTAAATTTTTTATTAGATAAATATAATATATTTGTTAAATCTTTAAAAGAAATTCTATTTGGACTCTAACATCATTTTAATTACTTTGAAAAAAAAAATAGTCATACATATAAGCATCATTTTAATTTCTATGCGCATTTATTATTATGATTTTTTAAATTTACTTTGTATTTATACTATTAATTTATCTTAAAATAAGAAAAAATCAAGTTTAATTCGTTCAAATACATAAACTATTTTATGAACATACATAAAATAAGTAAATTAATTATCCTAACAATTTTTTAGAACAAGAGAAAAAATAATTAGTGTTTGTAAAAAGAGACTAAGGTAGTATTTCATAAATAAATAAAAAAATAGAAAATGTTGGAATTAATGTAGTAAATTTTAGGAATTTTTAATTGAGACATCTCATGAAAATTAACTTGGAATTCCCTCAGCTAGAATAGGCAGCATATATCCAATAGAACCAATTAATGAAAAAAATTCAAAAGGAAAAGTTACCTCAGTCAGCTTATCACTATTTTACTGTAATATGAGATGATAATGGCATCACATTTGTAGCACTATATATTCTTAATGAGATTCTTCATAAGCATGATGTTGATAAATCCAAATGTTATGTCCATGTTTGATTTAGTGGCATCTTGTACCCTTTTTAGCCTCCAAAATGGCTATGTGGGATCCATTTATTGGATAACTAACTATCAATGTTTTTCAAATCGGATTGAATCGAGTGGAAAAATATGCTTTACTTGTTAAAAAATATCTACGATCCGTGCAACATGGAAACGTTTTGAAGTTGTTGGTGACGATGGCGTAGATTTGTTCTTGATTGTTACACTTTTGGTGGAGTATTTACAAATACTTTAACTTCAAATCAATGAGAATTATGAGAAATATGAGATAATGAATAATACGTATTTTATTTTTGAAAATTTAGACATTTTTTGTATAGATTTTCTATATGATAATGATGTGAAGATTATTTCATTGTGGCAATTCGATTTAGGAAGTGGATAACTGCTTGATTATCATTGAGCTGTTGTGATAAATTGAGGAAGAATTCAGTGTTGTTAGCATGAGTTAAACTCTAAATAATGTGATGAGTTCGACATGTATTGAATTATGTTGAAGTTTAAAAACTATTTATCTTATGGATCAAAGTTCGATCCGAAACACTCTATATCTAATAATAATTATTAGAATCAGTCAATATAAAAGATCGATGGAAGATAGAGAAACAAATAACAAAATGTATAAACTATTTCAAACTAGTTAAAATTAGATGAATCATTGAATCGATAAATGTTTACTTTAGAAAACTATATAAAACAAAATTATCAATTGGATGGTTCACTAAATATGTTTTTATTTCCATAAAAAAAGGGAAAAATTATACAACATAATTATGTGTGTCTCTAACGATTTAATTTGAGATATCTGTATTTGCAAGACTTAAAAATATAAAATTAATTTTAATATGTTTGATTGTAGAATTGATTTTAATTTAAAGTTAGAATTTGTAGTTTTTAATTATAATTGTAATTTTTATACTAAATTTATTGTTCAACATACTTTAACATAAATGTATTCAAACATAATC
>JBBPBR010000008.1:1142995-1154014 GCA_037974775.1 Cicer pinnatifidum
ATATATATATATATATATATATATATATATATATATATATATATATATATATATATATATATATATATATATATATATATATATATATCTTTTTTTTTACTCAATATATATAAGCCCCTTCTCTTACTTAAACTTAACCTTTCTCAAAACTCATAGCAAACTTATATTAGACACCATCCATGTAGTATAATGTTTGAGCATTTCATTTCACAATTTGTTGCTCTCTAAATCTCTTAAATAAGGAAAAGAAACAATGACTAGAAGTTGTTTCTTGTTTCTTTTTGCTTTTGTGATTCTACTTGCTTTGTTATCTCCAACTTCAGCCACACCACCACCAGCAAGTGAGTGCAACAATCACTAATCTCTTATGAATATTTTGTGTGTTATTATATAGTATGCATTAATTAAATTAATGTGATATGCAGAAATTGTTACTGGAGTTGTCTCAAATGTTGTTTCTTCTCTTCTTAAATGGATATGGTCATTAAAATCCAAACCAAAACCAAAACCAGGTAAAGATCACACTAGTAGAAAAATCAAAATTAATGACAAAAGTTAGTGACGAAAAATAAAATAAAATTTTGTCACTAATTTCCTCGTCATAAAATTTAACGACGGATTTAGCGACAAATTTCACATTTTCCTCACCAATTTTTATTTTTATTTTTTTCCTAGTATTTTCTAATTGAGTTTCTCATTTTCTTGTTATTGTATTAATGTGCTAACATTGGAATTTCATGATGAATAATTTTTCAGTGCAACATAGTCGGTCCATGGTGAAATTTGAGAGTGGTTACAATGTGGAAACAATATTTGATGGAAGTAAGGTTGGAATTGAGCCACATTCAATTCAAATATCTCCAGATGGTGAATTTTTGGTGCTGGATTCTGAGAATAGTAACATCTACAAGATCTCAAGCCCAATGTCAAGATGTAAATTCTCTAAGTTTGATAAAAATATCTTTTAAGCTTAATTTATTTTTTAGTTTTTCTAATATATACTTTTTTTAATCTCTATATATAATCTAGCTGATTTTAGTTATGATTCTAGTTATTTTGATTTTAGTTCCTATAATATTTAATTTATATAGGACTAATCCCTTCAATATGTATGGACCATATTTATTTATTTCTATTAATGGACCGTATTTATTTTAGTTCTTAGAAAATGACATGAACTTTTTATATTGTAGGAATTAATTAATTCTATATAGATCAAATATTACAATGACTAAAACTAAATAACAAGGACCAAAATTATATTTTCTGTATTATAGAGATTAAAATAAAAAAATAAAAAAAAAATTTATAGGAGATTAATATAAAAAAATTGTATGTTACAAAATTTGCATTATTTTTTTGGGGGTTCTTAGTTGGCATATTCATTTTTAGTTAAGATTATATTCTTTAGCATTATGGCTCTACTAATTTGCTTCACTCTATGCAAATATACTAGATTCAAATTAAATTCAAGTGTCTCCTTTAAGAATGTTTGGTGTTTTAGTTATACCTTGTAGTTGTACAATGACTTTGCTTCATGCATGGGAAATCTTTTGATTCTAACCAAGCTTGTGGCAAAGAAGCAATGGCCTTTTGTTAAGCTCAAGGTTCCACTTTTCTAAGTTACCACATGCCTTTAATTAGTCACAATAAAATAAAAAACATAATATGCAATTTTGCAATCATTAAAAAAATAATTAAAGTAAGGAATATCTAGAGACAACTAGAATTTGAACACCAATTAATTTGACTCCTTTACCTTTCTTTTTTGTTCTTCTTTCTACTTAATATAATTAATTCACATACATTATGATATAATTATGTAACCTTTCAAGATAACTACACCATATTTTAGTTAAAAATAAAATATCCTGTTATAAATTCATAATTAGTTAGACTAAGAATTTTTGTTGATATGTGATTGTTAATTTGTCAAAAAAAAATTAATTAGTTTGAGATTTTATAATCTTTGAGTTATCACAGATAGCAAACCAAAACTTCTTGCTGGATCACATGAGGGGTATATTGGACACATAGATGGAAGGCCTAGAGATGCAAGACTGAATCATCCTAAAGGGCTTACTGTGGATGATAGTGGCAATATTTACATTGCAGATACATTGAATATGGCCATAAGAAAGATTAGTGATGAAGGTATTTACATGAATTGCCTGAGAATCTCAATTTGTTTCATAATAAAAAATTAATTCATCAATATGACAATTCTAGAAGAGCCAAAGGATTGTTTTTTCTTTCATTCTACAATCTAAACATCCTTAAGGACATTTTTGTCTTTTTGAATAGTTTATATGTGGACAACTTTTTTACATAATTTGGTAAAGTATAAAATAAAGTCAAATTATTTTTATATAAATTATAAGCTGTGTTTTTAAGTTATATTCTATGTCATAAATTGTTTTTTTTTAAGTTTCTTAAAACAATCTCAGAAATATTTATATTAATAGATAAATTCAAATATGTTAATTTAAATAAAAATATGAAACAAATATTTTAGTTGATTGATACCTTTTTGACAAAATTGTTTTAACTTTACTCTATGACATGGGTTTTGTATAGGTGTAACTACTATTGCAGGTGGAGGAAAAAGAGGTCAAGTAGGAGGCCATGTTGATGGTCCAAGTGAAGATGCTAAGTTTTCAAATGATTTTGATGTAATTTATGTTAGTACTACTTGCTCACTTTTAGTAGTTGATAGAGGAAACCATGCAATTAGAGAGATACAACTCAATCAACATGATTGCACAACTACTTATAATGATGAGTATGACAATGACAATAGTTATCCCTTAGGTATGATATGATTCACATGTAATATTCTAATCTCTAGTATTTTCATTTTTTTTTTTAATTACTTAAGGGCATGATAATCTAAAATGTATTATGTATGCAATTATTAACATTTCAGGAATAGCTGCTCTTGTTTCTTCTGGATTCTTTGGTTATATGTTAGCATTGCTTGTGAGGAGGGTGAAGGATATGTTTTCTTCTCATGATGTAAGTTATACTATTACATGCTTATTATCTTCTATAGCATCATTTCCTAGTCCTATCATTTTGGTACCTATGTTAGGTGGAATTTTTTTCCATTATTCCAAGTTAAGTTTTTGTGTATTATGAGTCTATTTGGTTTGAAAAATATATGTATTTATTTTATTTTTTTTATTTCAGTTCCTGTTTACATTTTTATCTGCAAAATTGCCACATGTTTTAACTCTGATTTTTATTTTCAAAGATTTGTACTCGAAATAATGAGATAAACTTTTTATTTTTATTTTTCAACATTTCTTATATAAATCTTTGAAAACTAGAAATAGGGTGAAAATAAGGGACAATTTAGTAATTAAGGTAAAAATAAGAAATGAAAGTAGAAAATGTTTTATTAAATCAAATACCATAAAATTCCATATATCCTCTGTATTCTTAGTCCCAAAACAGAACATATGGTAATTAAAGTACTAAACATATTATATGGTATATAAATTAAAATTATTAATTAAATAATTAAATTCAAGTTATTAATAAATTTTAACTAATGTTAAATCGAGTATGAGCTGTTGAATTTGACTTCTAGTTAAAACAATCATTGACTAAATATTACTTAATATTTTTCATTCAAATTTCAAATTATCGTAACTCTTTTTCTTTAAAAACCAAATAATTAAGACAAAACAATATATAAATTGAAATTTCATAATCTTGTTTCATTTTTCAGAATTCAAGAGCTCCTATAAGGACAAAAGGAACACCATTTGCACCTCCTCCTAAGTCAGTTAGGCCTCCTATAATCCCAAGTGAAGATGAATTTGAGAAACAAGATGAAGGTTTCTTTGTTTCACTTGGAAGGCTTTTAGTGAACTCTAGTTCATCCATGGGTGAAATCTTTTTGAGCTTGTTCTTAGGATCCAAAAAGAAACCACTCTCATATCATCAATACCAACAACAACAACAACAAATCCATTATGCAAATAGAAATTTGAATTCATGGCCTATGCAAGAAAGTTATGTCATTCCGGATGAAGATGAACCACCTCCTAATGTAGAAACTAAAACACCTACGCAAAGGAAAACATATCCTTACACAAACAAAGAATTGGAAATGTTGGGAAAAATAAGAGACAATAGTCTCTACGAAACAAATAGTTTTCCTCCACCTGTACAGATAAACAGACAAACAGAAAATACAATTCCACAACGTAATCATGCTTACATGAATATGTTAGATAGTGCTTATGATGAACAACAACAACAACATCGACATCATCAACAACAACATTCTAAGATGCAACACCAACAACATCATCAGGTTCAAACTCGATACTCTTCGACAACTCCATCAAGTTACTATGAGAAGAATTGTGAGACAAATGAGATTGTGTTTGGTGCAGTTCAAGAACACGATGGAAGGCGCGAGGCTATGGTGATAAAGGCGGTTGATTATGGAGATCCTAAATATAGTCATCATAATATTCGTCCTAGATTAAATTATGTTGGTTACTCTCATAATTATTGAAAGATTAGACGTTTTATTTTGTTTTTATAGAAAAATGTTAGTTATTAGTACGATGTATTAGTCGTCAGAGTTTGAACTCTAAACCTGCGTCTTCAATTCAAAATCTTTTAAGTTTCCAAATCAAACATTTAGTAGATGAAGTGATAGTAATGTATGTTTGTTTTATATTATCTAGCATAGAAGAAGCAGTACTAAAAGTTTTGAAGGAGAGTTTTATCAATCATATAATTCTATTTGATTTGAAGAATTGGTTTTTACATTTACATATAGAAATAATAGCTAATTTATATAAAAAATATATTATCTACCTAGACATGACACCATTAGTCCTAAAAAAATCAAAGTCCTAAAAAAAAAAGGGAAAAGGAAAAGAAAAAGTACAATGGGATTTATGTTGTAGTGGCAAGTCAAAAGGCAAATGAATTATTTAAAGAAAAATTAGAAAAGCAAAATGTATACCCTGGAGATTTTTCTTTTGAAAAAAAAAATGAATTATCAAAATGTGTATTACTATTAAATTTCCAACAAAGCCAGGGAAGCAACATAAACATTAAATCTTATAAAAATAAATTGAAAAAATTTTTTGCTAAAAAAATAAAAATGTATGATTATTCATATGTATTAAAATAAATAAAATTTATCATTTTTAGAAGAGATAAAACAAGATAACAGAAAAATAAATCAAGACACTACTAAAATATAAAAAATATTTAATTTATATACACAATTAATATAAAAAGTTTTTAAAATATAAATTAATCACAACCATTCAATTATTAAAAATATCCAACTTTTATAAATATTATTTTTAAAATCATTCTCATAAATGAATATAGTATTCGCAATTTAAAATTTTTTATACTATGAATGGATAACAATTAAACCAAATATAAATAACACTCTTCTTTTATTGAAACAAATAATAAATAGTGCACTCTAACTAATAAAGCATTGTTGTTTGTTCAACCGGACAAAACAATATGAGTTGCACAATGTCATTTAAAAAAGCGGAAAATAACAAAAACTTGACCTACTCCCAAGCAAATTTGATCCACAACCTTAACAAAGAAACTGTGGGCTAGACCAATTGAACTGTATGGAAAAAATCAAATGTTGTTTCAACTAATTATAACAAATAGTAAATACTGAACATTTTCCTAGTAAAAAATACTAAATATTTTATTTGTTTTGAGTCCTTAAAAACTGTAGAAAAATTAATTTTTGTTTGGAGGGCACGTGTTTCTACCGCAAAATTATAATATTCCCCCATATTTGTTTTTGCGATTTTTTTTTTATATAGAGATGTTTTGGGCAAGTGTCTGAGAGGTACACAAGGTCCGTTTAACATTTTCGGTATTTTAACTTTTAGATTAGATCTTTGGAAAATAAAATTTTGTACATATAATTTTGTATTTGTATATGGAGTAAAAAACAAGTCTAAAATTTTTAAATGAAAATAATAGAGTAAAGTTAGATTTTTCAAGAATTGTAGGGTAGAAGTTAAAGTACGGGTATATGAAATCCAATTTTCCTCTTTAAGTAAGGTCTTAACGGTTATCCGTGGACTTTTATAAAAATAATTTTATTTTAAAATAATTATTCAGTTCAATTTATGTTAACTAAACAAAAATATTTATAAGGACTAAACTAAAAAAAATGTGACAATTGCAAGAATGAAATACATATTTTAACTTTTAATCTATCACGAATTTTATGATGGTTCACTTTGATAGATAGTCAGTGGTACGTAGATTGATGTTTAAAAGTTCTTAGGTCATAACTCATGTATATTTAAAAGTTCTTAAGTCTTAGTTTAACTAACAAATATCGATATTGTTAAATTGTATGTTATGTTTCAAATTCGACTCTAAAACCTCGTTGTCTGAATTAATTATGACGTATTTACAATCTTTTCTAAGATAAAAAAAATATTGGAAAAGTTATTTGAAACTTCAACAATACAAAGATTGTCTTTCAACCGTAGAAGTTTATACCTCTTCATCTCCTTTTCGTCTTTACAATTGAGTTGATGACTAGATCAATTAATTCCACAAAAATAGTACAAATAAATAAATTTGGACTTAAAATTGAACCTTTATTTATTTTTTTATTTTTTTTTATTTTTTATTTTTTGTTTTTTAAACCGATCACTAATCATGGTTATTGTATTAGATGTAGAATCAATAAGATTCGTAAGTTTATACTTCTAAAGGGTGACATCAATTATTATTAAAATTTTATATAACTTTCAACTCATTTGATTTATTTTAAGATATATTCTAGTAAGATGTAATTTAAAAAAAAAATCAAAATACTATTGTTCATATTGATATTTTATTAATTTTATAAATGAATGGTATTGTTACTTAATCAATGATAAATTTCCATTTTGAAAAATTGAGTTCAAAATTGATTCCTTTTTTATAAATCAAAATATTCATTCTTCTGAAACCAGGCAACCTCGTATTAAGATGAAGTGATATTTTAATAACCTACCTAAAAATATTCCTCTATAAAACTAACACATTATACATGTATAATAATTTAGTACACTTTTGGATTTGGAGTGCTAATTCACATTATTGGTTGTTTTTTTCAATCACAGCTGTCTATCCCAACTAAAAGAGTAAACACACCAAGCCCTATGAGATAAATCTAATGATTAATCAGTTGTTTTTATTTTATTATAGTTGATGATTAGTCAATGATGAGTAGATTAAATTAGAACCTGCAATGTAATACCACCACATCTTGTTGGAGGATCACACTAAACTACACATCAACATAGGGTTGTTCCAACAAATTTTAAGGTCTAAAGCAAAATTAAAAAATAAGATATTTTAAAAATTAAAAATAATAAATTGGAGACTTATAATTAAATCTAAATATTTTATAGTTGTTAAAATACTGAAGAAAAAAAATATTTTATAATATTTATTATATTATATTAGAATATCTTGAGTTATTTCTTATGATCAATTTATAATTATAGTGATATCTTAGAATATTTCTCATTATTATTATGATTTATTTCTGATTTAGGATTGAGTTTGTGTTTCTCTATAAATAGAGATTAATATCGAGTCTTTTGTAATCAAGTTAGCATAAAACTATTATCAATAATATTCAAACTCTTATTATTTTCTCTTCTCATTTTCTCTAAAATTCCACAACTTCAAATATGGTATCAGAGCCTATTTCGATCCTCTGTACACGATCCCACATTTAATCTACTGTCGAGTTCCCAACTGTTTAGAAATATAATCCTAGTTTCTATTTTTCAACTTGATCATTCCTTTTTCAACTCATTGTCGTGACATATTCTGACACCAGTTTCATTTGTTTTCGTTTAGCTTGTTATTGCCTCTGTCATTGCCACTGTTTTCGACGACTTTTCTGGCAAACAACCGCTTCATCAACTTCACCTCTTCCAAATCGGCCCACACCTCTAAGTGCACCCCCGAAAGCCACCTCACGCGCCTCACCGTCTACCACACATCAAATCCACGCGTCGTCTCTCTTCATTGCGTGTGACGGCGCATCTAGTGCATTCGACAACCGTTTTAGACACAACCTTTTTTGTTGAACTCGTCTCGGCCTTACGGTTCCAGTTTTGTCCTTACTTTCCAATTTTGATTAATGGAAATATGTGTTTGTTCAAACAATCGTTATCTCTCCTGTTTTAGACGCATTTTCTCACTCTCTTGATCGATCATGGTTACATTTCATTAGAGTCGCACTGCTTCTTCTTCTATGTTTGTCATGCAGTTTATTTCTTACTAAAAGATTATAATATTGACTTTCTATTTCCACCAAATATCATTCTGGTGGTGATCCTCAGATCTGTTTAAGTTTGGAAGAGTGTGTAGAATGAAGAAAATGATGATAAGCTTGAATAACTTAGATATTTTCTTGTAGATGATTCTCTTGATGTTTGAAGATTAATACTTCTCTATTTTTAATTGTATTTGGAGCTTCAAACATATGAGTTAGAAAAATATAGCTGTCAGAGACTTTGCTAAGTTTCATTGGACTTGTCTTTATTTACAAAACGACCATTTAGCCTTTATCTGTTCAGTAAGCTGAAAGAATGAGTATTGCAGTCTATTCTCGTATCCAGTCTGAAGGAGGATGAGGCTTTCATTCATTCTAATGTGACTTGTCTTTTTGGATTTTTATTTTCCCAACACCTATAGTGTTGTGCCTCATAAGTCAACGACAACATTTTTTGTACTTCAGTACTTTTACTTTTTTTCTCATGTTGAGGATGAATAGATAACATAAGTTCATCATCTCTTATGCATTGTTTATCTTCTAACGGGGATTCATTCTCTCTTCATGATTGTTTATCCTCTAACGTAGATTCATTCTCTCTTTCATTATTGTTTTTTTCTCTGACATAGATTCATCTTCTCTTTTATTATTTTTTATCTTCTAACATAGAGGGTATAATTTCATCCTCTCATAAATGTTGTTTATCCTCAACGTTTGTCCTCATATTGATTTATGTACGAGGATAGAGTTTCTACCACTTTGACCAGTGTGTTATTCATGTCAAGTACTTCACTTTTTATACATTTGTACTTTTCTGTATGCATCAAATTCGTTATGAGGATATCCTTTGTGTCTATCCTTATCTTGAGATTGTATTCATCTTCTGGTGTACCTAATTTTAAGAATGTTCATGTATGACCATCCTCGAATCTATGTAAGTCTTTGAGATACGGTTGTATGTCTTTCTTTCCAATATGTGACTGTTGGAATTTGGTGTAATTATGTTGACACCTTTTTTACTTGTTAGGTAACCTTCTAGAATATATTTTATAAAAGAAATTCTTATTATCCTCTTAATCTATTATTGATGAGAATGTTCCTTTTTATTTCTAATACCTTGAAAATCACGTTTGATGTGCTTGTCCTACTTCAAATATTTTTCTATAAATTTGGACAATATTAACCTAGTGTTTTTGCACTGTTCACATAAAACCTCATTTTTATATATGAGAGGATGATTTTCTAGAGTCTATCCTCATGTGCGATGATGAAAGTTCTTATCTTCCACATAAGAGTACGTGATTGATGTAATGTCATTTATATGTTTACTTTTGGTAAACTTTGAATAGTGTGAACAACTTGTCAACTTTTGTCCTTTTGTACTTTTATAAAATTACTCTTTCAATATTTGTGAGATGAAAATTTTGATAAATATTTATCCTCTGATATGAAATGGTGAAGAATACTAATCCTCAGACCTGAAATTGTGATGAATGTTCATCCTCAGATATAATATTGTGAAAAATATTCATCATTGGATTTGGATTCTCCATCCTCGGATCTGAATTCTTCATCCTCGGATATGGATTCTTCATCCTTTAATTTTCATATAGACACATTTGACTCATATTTTTTTCTTGACTTCTTCCAAGAGATTTTAGGTGTGATTAAGATACAACATATTGCAATGATCATTCTCGGCTTGAGGATAACCATATTTATATTTATGAATTATCCTCTTCAATTCTTTAATTATTGAGTTGATACAATGCAATTGTTTATGTCAGTGGCTTCAAGCTTGACCACTTTTGTTCTTTCAACAAAATCTCAAATGCAAATATTAGTAGATCACCATTTAGAAAACTTAATATTTATTTCATAAAGTTTGTTGTTATTAAAACACACATCAAAAAGGTTTTTACTTTAATTGTACTTACCTTGTCTTTCTCTCCTTGAAGCACGACACTTAAATATTATTGGTTTGAAGCTTCCAAATGCAGTTTTTAGAAGAACGGATCTTGCTTTGTTCAATTGCTTGCCATGAATTTCTCTCAGGTTGATGATCATTTTGATTATCTAGCTAGGTTGTATTTATAACAATTCTCTCCGACTTCACTTGTATCGTTGAGTTGTTTTCCATCTTTTTATTATTATTTTGTGGAGCAAAACACTGTTTTCTTATAACAAACTAAAACTTAGTAAGTTTTAGCTTGAGGAGGAGTGTTAGAATATTAGAAAATATCTATTATATTAGAGTATCTTGAGTTATTTCGTATGATCAATTTATAATCAATAAATATCTTAGAATATCTCTTATTATTATTATGATTTATTCCTAATTTAGGATTGAGACTAATTTTCTTCATAAATAGAGATTAGTATTGAGTTTTTTGTAATCAAGTTAACATATAACTATTATCAATAATATTCATACCCTTATTATTTTATCTTCTCATTTTCTCTAAAATCCCACAACTTTAAGAACAATATTAAATAATTATTTTACATTATAATATTAAACAACTAACAAATAAATATTAAATACATTTATATAATTGAATAATTTTTTAAAAATTAATTAGTACCAAAATTAGAGAATTAAATTTATATCATAGATACTAAAATATTTAGTAATAATATTATTAATTAAATCAAGTGTATAAATTTAAGGTATAAAAGTAATTGTAGGATAAATGGTGACCTCACGTACCTCC
>JBBPBR010000008.1:1177402-1188162 GCA_037974775.1 Cicer pinnatifidum
TTTTTTTTTTTTTTTTTTTTTTGAAAATTTTGATTTTAAGTTTAATTATTAATTATACAAAATAATATTTTGGTAATTTGAATATTCTCAATCCAAATATCACTCACTCATCTCTATTTCTCTTAATTTTTTGTTTTTTATTTTTTACTAAATGAAAGTTTATATCATATAAATTTTTACACAATCATAAAATTATTTAATATATTATTAAAACTAATGAAAACTAACAAGGTATAAAAGTGTATGAGACGTAAATTTTAATGTATCTTAATAACTTATCAAATGACTTTAAATTTATATAAAATTATATAAAAAATTAAAAATAAAAAAAATCGATAAAAATTGAAAAAAATTTATATCGATAAGATACAACTCTTTTTTAATTGATTTATAAATAAGAATTTTGATTCCAAATTTAAAGGAGTAGATGTTATTATATATCTTAAATTAATTATGATGGTGCTAACAATTTGAATATGATTTTAGGTATGGATTATTGGGAAAGAAATTGAAGGACACATTTGGGCATCTTGGATCATCCATCTTGAGTGGATATGTGGGCATGAAGAAGCCAGACAATCACGGTGTTCCATACTCTTTAACTGAGGAATTTGTCAGTGTTTATAGAATGCATCCACTTTTACCTGATACCCTACAATTGAGAGATGATTCTGCTACTCCAGGATATAATAAATCTCCACCAATAATCAGAGAGTATGACAATCATTTATTATATTTTTATACAATAACAAGAGTAAAATAAATTTTTAATTTCTAAAAAATTTTAAAATTTTATTTAGTCTTTATAAAAAAATATGATTAACTTTTTAGTCTCCATAAAAAATAAAATATCTTTTTTGGTATATTACAGGATTCCTTTGTATGATTTGATTGGACTACAAGGAGAAACGAAATTGGAAGAGATAGGAGTTCCAAGAAATTTAGTATCAATGGGTCACCAAGCTTCTGGGGCATTAGAACTTTGGAATTACCCATCAGTGCTCAGAGACTTAGTACCACATAACGTAGATGGCACAGAAAGATCTGATCATGTCGACTTAGCTGCTCTTGAAAGTAAGATATATGATTTTTTTAATAACTATATTATATTTCATTTTTAATTTTTATATTTTTTAAAAAATAATTATTTGTTAATAATTTTAGTCTTTTATTTTTAAAATAATTCATATGTATTGTGTGTGTTTTTAAATAATTTTTTGTATGTATATTTAGAACGTTACTAAAATTTTACTTATAAACAATTAATTTTTTTTTAATAAATAATAAATTTGATATAATTTTGTTTAAGCTTTTAGTCTTTACAAATTCATATTTAATTTATTTTTTTGTTAAAAATTTAAAATTTTATAAGAGGGATTCATATAATATTTTAAATATTTTTATGAAAAAATATTCAAAAATTTGACTAATACACATGAGTTGACTTAAAAATAGATACTAAAATTGTTAATAGAAAACATTTGAAGAATTATTATTTAAAGAAAAAATTTAGAGAAATCAAAATCAAAATACTCTATCTAATTTTAAATATAAATAAAATAAATAAAATAAAATTAATCGATTTAATTTTAATTTTAAACTAAACATATTAAACGTTATAATTTTTACTTATACATTTAAGATCAAAGTAATATAATATATTTATAGGAATTACAAATTTATTTAATTGTATTTTAATTTATGTTTAAGTGACTTGAACTAACAATGTAATATGATATAATAAATGATGCAGTTTACAGGGATAGAGAGAGGAATGTAGCAAGATATAACCAACTCAGGAGAGGATTATTGATGATACCTATTAAAAAATGGGAAGATTTGACTGATGATAAGGAAGTAATTAAAGTATTGGAAGAGGTATATGGTGATGATGTTGAGGAGCTTGATGTTCTAGTAGGTCTCATGGCTGAGAAAAAGATCAAGGGTTTTGCAATAAGTGATACAGCTTTTACAATATTCCTTCTCATGGCATCTAGGTAAACACAACTAAAGTTTTGTTTTCTTTTATTAATGTTTCCATCTTTATAATATTATACACTAACAATTAAAAAATTATACAAATATCTAATCATCGATCATATAAACATTTGTAAATATTTTAACATGTAATATTACACTAATATTTTTCACTATTTTATTTTTAATTCTTATAAAATCTTTTATCAACTTTGAGTCTTTAAAAAAATTTGTTTTTATTTTTTATTCCTAATTTTGTATCATTTATTGTGTATTTTTTGAATTTTTTTTTTACTCTAATACTTGGAACATTAAGAATTTTTAAGCACAACAAATTTAAAAATTCATGTTTGGTTAATTATTTATTATAAAATTCTAAATTTTTGTACGGATTTTGTTTAATTTGTCCTAAACATTACTGCACAAAATCATTAAAAAATTCAAATATTACACAACAGTTGGATTGAAATTAGAAACAAAAAAATTGATGAAATTTTTATAAAATCTAAAAATAAAATAATGATATTTTATAGAGATTTAAAACTTATTTAATTTTATATCTTATTAACATAAATATTACACAAATGTATTAGGGTGTGATTGAACATTTGTGTAAAAAAAAAATTATATATATCCTTGATTCATAGTTATTAAACTCATTTAACTATGACATGACAAAATACAAAAATATAATAATTATTCTAATTATATAATAACCTTCAAGGAGTATATTGGCGATTTTATCGCATGAGTATAAAATACTTAGACTTTGATAATTTGTTTAGTAAAAGAAGTATGGATAATTAATTTGATTGGAATTTTATATATTTTGTAGGAGACTAGAGGGTGATAGATTTTTCACAACCGATTTCAATGAAAAGACATACACTAAAGAGGGATTGAAATGGGTGAACACAACTGAAAGTTTAAAGGATGTAATTGATCGTCATTATCCAGAAATGACACAGAAATGGATGAACTCTTCTAGTGCTTTTTCTGTTTGGGACTCACGCCCAAACAAACATAATCGTATTCCAATTTACCTTCGTGGTCATAATTAATCAATTTAACTTATTGCAATATTCTTCCAACTTTATTGTCCCTGGACTTGATTATGTATTTGTATTTGAATTTATATTTCTATTTGTATTTGGATCATCTTAAATAAGTCCTTGTTGCATTTGTTTTATACATACACATTGTACATGCGTATGTATTCATGTTTATTTGTTAACTTTCTTTTTACTTAACTCTTTTGTTTTCCTCGACAATCAATAAAGGTGATTTAGATATATTTTTTGGTTTGCAATCTCTCTCCCTCTCTCTCATTTTATTTAAATTAGTGGTTTCTACATAGATCAAATTTTTTCTTTTATGTTTTTTCTTAGTGGTTGATGGAGTTGTAACAATTAATGAAATAATTGACCAAGCAAGGAAGTCAAGAAAGGAATGCTTAATCTTTAATGTGGATTTTAAAAAGGCCTATGACTTGGTTATTTGGGGGTTCTTGGATTATATGATGATGCAGTTAGGATTTGATGACATGTGAAGGTCTTGGATAATTGTGTGTCTTTTCAGCCAATCTTTGGACCCTTATCAATGGTAGGCTTGCAGAGGAGTTTGACATAAAAAATGGGCCTTAAGCAAGGACCCACTTGCTCATTTCCTGTTTTTATTAGTTGTGGAGGTGTTGAGTGGGATCGTTAGACAAGAAGAACTGCTCAATATGATTAAGGGCTTCTTAATGGGTAACTTTGGGTTGACAATTTCTCACCTATATTATACAAATGATGTTGAAGTAAAAACCTTTTTTATATGTGTTTTAATAACAACAAACATTATGAAATAAATGTTAAATTTTCTAAATGATGATCTACTAATGTTTGTATTTGAAGTTTTTTTTACAGAACATAAATGTTCAAACTTTAAGCCACTCACATAGAATAGTGTATTGTATCAACTCAACAATGAAAGAAATCAAAGTAACATAATAAGATTACACTAGTAACATCATAAACTTCATGAAGATATTTGAAACTGACTATCATTTGAATAGTAAGAGTTTTAATTGAGAGGTTGGTAAAGTCATCATAGCTTTCAAGATAATGCCACAATGATGGGTCATCAACAAGAATGCAAGTATAGTAGCACCTGCAAAATTGTACATGTGTGGAACCTACAATAGAAGATGTAACTTGTTATCACACAATTGCAAGTAATGTACTTAACCATCATAAAAAATTGAAGAGCCTAATTCATAAATAGAAGTATAACTATCCTCAAGCTGGGATGATCGTCGCAATATGTTGCATCTCAATCACACATAAAATCTCTTACAAGAAGTCAAGAAAAATTATGGATCTAAATATGTGTATATAAAAATAAGAGGATAAAGTATCCAGATCCGAGGATAAATCTAAGAATAAATATTTTTCACAATCTCATTTTCGAAGATTAATATTTTTCACAACCTCATATTTAGGGATAAATATTTATCAAACTCTTCATCTCATAATTAATAAAAAAAAAAAAGTAATTGTCATAAAAGTACAATAAGATAAAAGTTGACAAATTGTTCACATTATTCAAGGTTTACCAAAAGTGAAAAAAAAAAGAAGTGACATCTCATCAGTCATAGACTCTTATATGGGATATAAGAACCTTAATTTGTGCTCTTAACATAATTTGAGGATGGGTTCTTGAAAAAAAACATCAACTCATCTATAAAAATGATGGCTTATGTGAATAGTATATGCTAGCATAGTTCAAGTTTATACAAAAGTCTTTAAAATAAAACAAGCACATTTGTCATGATTTCCAAAGTATTGAAAACAAGAAGCTATTTTCTCATCCATAATAGATCTAGAGGATAATAAGAATGTCTACTACAAGTAATATTAAGAAGGTCCCCTAACAAGTACAAAATGTATCAACATGTTTACACCAAATTCCAACAGTCACATATAGAGAAAAAAAACACATCCAATCACCTCTCAAAGACTTACACATATGCGAGAATTCATCCATGAACATCCTTCAATCCAGTTAAAGTAGAGGATGAAAACAATTTGAAGATGATGACAAACGTAGAGGATATCCTCAAAATAGATTTAATACATTTGCAAAACAATAAAAAGGCACAAAAATGTGATGCACTTGACATGAAAGGTACACTACTCAAAGTGATTGGAAAAAGGGAAAGCAAAAAGAAACAACTAAGACTCAAGAAAATAGAAGCTTCATTCTCATACTTAAACCAACTCTGATGACAGACCATCGCAACCATCCTCTAAGCAAAC
The DNA here is from genome assembly GCA_037974775.1 of Cicer pinnatifidum. Taxonomy (NCBI): domain Eukaryota; kingdom Viridiplantae; phylum Streptophyta; class Magnoliopsida; order Fabales; family Fabaceae; genus Cicer; species Cicer pinnatifidum. The sequence continues at coordinate 1,182,679 of JBBPBR010000008.1, forward strand.
GTAACCCAAGGATAAAGACTTATAACAGTTTCGTAAATACAGACAACTCCAAGGAAAATTAACAAAGTCTCCAACAACTATATTTTGCTAGCCCATATGTTTGAAGCTCCAAAGGCAACTAAAAATATATAATTTATTGATATTCAAATATCAAGAGAATCATCTACAAGAAAATATATAAGTTATTCAAGCTTGTCATCAATCTTTTTATTCTACACACACTATTCCAATTTTAAATAGATTTGATGATCATTTTTATTGAGTATATATATTATATACAACTTCATACCACACTATCTTCTCTTAGAAAGTTATAATTTTATCCCAAATCTATTACTACTTTTATATCCTCAAGTTTTTATAAACTTGAGTTATGTGTGTAAGCATGTTGAGCTTAGTAAAAATACAATGTTATAAGTCTAGCAAGGCTAAGAAAATATATAGTTGAAAAGGTGTAAATCAGATGACGAGTTTCTGAGCACTAATAAAAATCTCAGAAAAGCTGTGAAGAATGGAGTAGTCTATATTAGGTGAACCAATATAAATTTTGTGTATGGATCTTCTTAAACTCTACCATTGTTATATTTTTTTTTCCACACCATTAGCACACTTATCACACATATTTCAAACTAATATTATTTCTATTTAGATCATCCTCAATATGAGAAAGATTATTTTTCATCTAACCATTTTTACTCCAAAGACAACTTGAGAGGATAATATTAGTGCATGAATTAAATTTTAAAAAGGGTTACAAAACAACCCCTACTTGTGAGATTCACTTTTACTTCAGATCGTACCTTGTTAATAGGGGATGCTAATCTGAACAATATTTTTTCACTCAAAACAAACCTCCAATGTTATGACAATGACAATTAAGTTTGTGAATTATAAATTGGGTGCATTGTCGTTCAAGTAGTTGGGCCTACCAGTTGGGGAAAACACACAAACCCACATAGACTAAGTACTTAGGAATATGTCATGTTATGTGAGATGGCTCAAGACTCGACCAATCTGTTTTTTTTTTTGGACATGTTATTTCTCAATGCAGGTACGGTACAAAGTCTTCAAGTGGTGTGGATGGATTATGTTAATGCCACCATATTTATTCGAATTTTTTTTTTCTACGAAGATAGTTTTTGTGCAGTACTCGATAGAGTGGCTCATTTGGAAATCAGATAATAATGTTATCTTTTATACATAATCTTTGATGTGTAATATTTTGTCCATTCATTGAAGAAGGTTATTCAGAAATTTTCGATTTTATTCATTCAATAATTCAAATTATGAATCACTAAAGATTCAACTTGTTTTCGTTAAGAAAGATAAATGGAAATTTTTTATGTAACATCAATATTTATGTCTAAAATTTTAAATTACGCTAAGAACCGCTAATTTTATGTAACAAGTCTTAAATTTAGATCACTATTATAAAAAGTTAATTACTTTTGAATATTGTAATATTATTTTTAATAATATGTATGTATATTAATTTATTTATAATATTAAATATACACTTGTGAATAGAGAGGGCAGGTGCTGTCCACCCTGTGTCTGTGTGCATGAAACTTTTTTATATAATAATAAAAAATAAAAAATAACACAATTATTATTGGAAATCAATTATTTTTGTAGTAAGATCAAACATTAATCAAGGAATATTGATGTCTTCATTACATGAATGTAGAATAAGAGAATAATATTGATGTCGATGTATTTTAATTATATTCTATTGGAAATCTTATCTTTCTCTTGTATATAATAATGAAAGAAATCGGGGGGCTGACAACCCACCATTAAAATGTTCAGTCACCTTTATTTTCACCTCCGACGAACTTATCCTTACCATTGTGCAAAGCAAGAATACATGAATTTAAATATACTTTTAAGAAAACAAAAACTTGTTTATATATGAATTTGATAGAATATACACTAGTTAAAATTTATAAGAAAATGATCTAAAACAAATTTGAAAATTAGATGTGATAAGAATGTTAAAAATAAATTTTATAAATCTATATGATAATTACGATTTATGTGGTTTGATATATGGGTGATGAATTTTGATTAGATTTATGACATATGTTAATAGATATATTCATTAATACAAATATTGATATATTGTAGTGTATGTTGTTTTTATTTTGGGTTCAGTTTATTTTATGAGTTGAATTGCAGTTGTTGAGGTACGATGTCGAAATATATGTTTCATTCTAATATACGAAGATAATATGTTTTTCTTTTTGTAATATGAATTAATGTAACCAAATGATACGAATATTGGTATACGTAGATCCTCTTTAGATTGACATGTGTATATGAACTAAAATTTATTTTATTAAATTTTTTAATTATTAAAATTGCACTTTTTTTATTAGGCTTAATTTTTTTTGTAAACTAAATTATAATTTAGATGTGTATTATAAAAAAAAAAAATCGGATAGAATAATTTATAAAAAAAATTACAAAAATAACTACTATACTTGTAAAATAAAATAAATTTTCTAACCTATTCCAACTAATTTTTAATTATTAAAAATATTAACTAAAATTTAATTTACTATCTTTCTCCAATTTATTTTAATAAATTTATAATTTAAAATTCTTTTATACAATACAATATCATATTTTTATCTATTCATTCTCAAGTTTTCAATATTTGGCCATCCTAATATCATAGTTCAATTAACTTTGACCTCGAAGAAACAACTCATTTGTTGTGGACATTCTATTTGGTGTTTGTGTTATCTTACTATTGACAATGATACTCATTTTTTCTCTTTTGTTGAATTTATTTCACGCCTTCACCCCTCTTTTCTTTTCTCTTTCTACCTTTTAGGGTTATTTTGCTTTTTTTTGTTTTTATATTTTCTTATCTTTTCCTTTTTAATTGTATATCAAAGTTAAATTTTAGATTCCCAGCTCATTTGTTTTATTTTAATCCATGACTCTGGTATTATTTTTTAACACATATCCAACTTTTTTTTAATTATGTTTTTAATAAATATTAAATCATTTAAAAAATACAAATAAATTTTTTATTAAAGGTTAATTAGATATGACATTTTTTTAATCTATGAGTTGTTAAGACACAAGTTGTATAATTTAATAGTTTTAAAACTCATTTTATAAATAAATTAATTTAAAATCAATTTTTAAATTAGATTAATTAGATGTGATATCTTTTTAGTATTTGAGTTGTTAAGACACGAGTTATTTTATTTGGTGATTTTAAAATAAAAAATAAATAAAAAATATTCTTAAACGGATTAACTATATTAGACATCTTTTTACTACTTGAATTTTATAGACACGAATTGTATAACTTGTTAATTTTAAAACTTGCATTTAAAGATAATTATTCAAATCAAACAAACTCTTTGTTTTCGTCAAAACAATTTTTTTATCAACAAAAAAATACACTTTCTTTAAAAGCAATCAATATATCCGCATTTTCTCCCAAAGAACTACTCAAAATTTTAATTTGCGATGTTATTTTTGTTATACTTGACTTAAGTAACTATGACTTGATACCTATTCACTAAGGTTGTGAGGGTGATATATATGATGTAAAACTAACTTGCAACTTACACTTAATTTGTAGAATCATTCATTATAATGAGAAAGTATTCATAATTTCTTTTCTTCTTCACTAATATCAAGTAATTGAATACTTATCAATAGGTCAAATCACATGTTCATGGTAGAAAGAAAGAAAAAATTGTTCTTCTGGAAAACGCCATCACTTTTAAGCTTTAAGCAACCATTCAGAGCTTTTCCATGCAATATAGATTATGTCATTCCTTTAATATTGCAATGAAGGAATTGAGAAGTACATCCATCAATATTCTTTAATAAAGTTCTTAAGTGGTTTGAAATCTACCTCTAAGATAGTTTTGATTCATACTAGTCCATCTAAAGCAATTAGAGAGACCGGATAGATCATTCCAAAAGAATTCATATGCTTAATGATTTTTAATTTTAATGATCATTTTAAAATTTAATTGAATGCCATAATTCAATTGTTCGACAATTATAATTTCAGAGATTAATCATATAAATCTATTCAAAACAATTTGAGAAAACCAAATTTAAAAAGACTCGTGATCAACAACTTTTAATTTTAAGGTTAATTTTAAATTTTTACTAGTATTCGATTTTAAAGTATTTCAAAATCCACAATTTAAAAGGGTAATTCAGTAGTTCATTCTCTTAAGAAAATTATAGTTGCGTCAAAAAGAAAAATTAGAGTTGAAGGGTGCGTGTTTGAGTTAACAAAAATAGAGAAAAGTGAGGTGGTGGAAGAAATTGAAAATTAAAGAAATCAACTAGTTATAGAAAATGACATATCATGATGGTAATAATTAATTAGGTAACAATTAATGAAATCAACTAGTTATAGCAAATGGCAAATGTAATAATTAATGAAATAAACTAGTCATAGCAAATGGCAAATCATGACGGAAATAATTAATTATAGTGGACAAAAGTTGTTAGTTAGTCAAATGGTAATCAATTTATCAAATATGTAATCAATTTTCCTTATCAATAGTTAGTTCAGATTCATAAGAAATAGCTAAATATAAGTCATTTAAATTTTTTTTGATTTTATAAAAGTCCACAAAGGTGTCAGTAATTTAAGAATAGGTTAAAGTTCACCGTAACTTGATAATTTGACAGCTGCGTCTACTTTTTTGGAGATACGATTCTAAGAAAAAGCGCGTGTGGATATTGTCGACGTAACACGTCGAGAAGATATGAAATACGAGTCAATCGTGGACTGCACGAATTCATAGAAGTAGAAGTTATCATACAATATCTATATAATTAACCGAACAAGGCTACATTTATGTAGGTCACGATTTATGGTTAGTAAGATTAGTTTTTTCTATATATATTATTACTTGTAATATTTTTGGAAAGACTCGGCCAATCAAACAATTGATTTTTGCTTGTTATTTATCATTTTATCATTACTTTATGTATTACTTATTTCGGTAGCTATTTGGAGTGATTAAGAAACTTATAACTTTGCGACAAAATGATTTCCTCATAATAATCATTTTAAGAAGAAAAAAAAACGTTGTTGAGAGCAGTTAGTTGATTCTTTAATTTTTAATTTCAACAACGTAAATAAAATTTAAACAAAAATGATAATTGAAAAGTCGAAAAATCAAATTATTATAGAGGGAGTCCTATTGTTACATTTTTTTGGTATGTATATAATTAAGCGAAAAATAAATAAATACTCTCGTGTTCCTTTTTATTTGTTATTTTAATACTTTTTACACACATCAAAATAATCCATAAATATTTTTTTATTGAACTATTTATTCTCTATCTTAAAATAATTGTCGTTTTTTTTTTATCAATTCACACATATTAACAAATGATCATAAATAAAGAGAGAACGTTTTATTAAATTATCCTTTCTAATTGTGTCATTGGTATTACTTTAATTATCATAAAACACAAAGTGATACA
>JBBPBR010000008.1:1188433-1207322 GCA_037974775.1 Cicer pinnatifidum
TTTCTAAGTGAAATTATTGTTGATTTGTCTTTTTTGTTTGTTTGGTTGTATTCATAGAATATATTGAAATCCTTGTTTGTTTTGTTCATATATACATTTACTACTAGCAAATTTAATATTTCAAAATAAAACATAAATTAAATTAACAAGTGTTTTTTAAATAAAATATAAATTTATTAATAACTTTTTATTTGTTTAATGTTAGTATGTCTAAAATACTTTCATTTAATTATTATTATTTTTTAATTATCTAACTTATTAACCATAGAAAGTAATTTAGATATTAAATTTATGTTTTTTATTGAAATTGCAGAAATACACTATATTTTTAATGATTAAGTAATTTAAAAGAACTCGAATTTTATTCCACCATAATTAATTGAGGTCTCGAAACAAGACTTCAATACAACAAAAAGTCCATTGTAATAGTAACTTAAAGAGGAAAGGAAGTATCTAATTAATAAAACAAAATCCTATAATACACGACACGAGTCATACTTCTAATAAAACTTGGCGAACTGTTTGCCACGCCATGCTAGTTGAAATAAACAACACATGCATTGGCCATCATATTATTTGGAAAGAAGCAACATTTTTTGTTAAAAAATTCATCAAATATTAAAAATTATCATCGTTATCTTCGTGGCCTCGGATTTCTAAGGATTAATTTATTAGTTAATTTTTATATATTGTTGATGTAAAAACATTCATATATTTTTAATCTATTATAATTAATTATGTTGGTGATTTTATAGGTAATAAAAAAAAAAATCAAATGTGTTTATATTGTGACGATTGTGATTAGCTAAAAGTATAAAATTCATTTATACCGTTGGTGCATAATTAAGTGCTTAATTTTTTCTACGGTTGAATTATTTAATATAGAGTGATCATTTTCAATTAGACTTGCTTTAATTGAATAAGAAAATAGCCACCCTCTCCCTCATGACTTTTATATATAAATACCCTATAGTTTCCTTTGAATGATCACACACACATTTCATCAAATTAAATTATAGTCTTGTTAATTTGTATCAAGCAAAATAAATGTGGTCTATAGTAACAGATCCCATTCAACTTCTTGTTACAAGAATTAAGCAACATGTCATTCATGAAGACTTTCATGAAGCTGTTTCTAAAATGTCCATCATAGATGCTTTTCTCTTCCTTGTAAGAATACACTTTTTCATGAAATTCAACTATATACTATCCTTCAATAACTTCTTGTTTTCCTTTTTTCTTTGTTATTTTTCTCTCTTTTGCATCAATAAAATATTTTTTTTATTGCTTAAAAAATCTATACTATCCTTCTTCCTTTAGAAATAACATACATTTGTTGTTGTGAAATTTGATACTTGATAGTCACTTTTTTGCAAGAGAAAATCACAATATTCAAATTATAAATTGCATTTTAAGACTACTTTAGGCCCCATGAAATAAAAATACTAGTAGTTTTATTTTCATTCAAGAGCTAAAAATCATGTTTTTTTTTTAATTTCACTCACAGTTACAAATTCAATGTCTCTACAGTCAAAAAAATCTCGTATTCACGTTCTGATGTTAATGGTCGTTTGATCGAAGATCAGATAGTTTAAAAATTAAATATTTTTACTACTATCAAATTGTCTAATACAATAAAAAAAAAATCTAGACTATTTGATCTTGATTTAACAACTACAAATATTCTAACATAAATCAGATCGTGATTGCAAAGAAACTAGATCCGATTGCTACATCATGTATAAATAATTTCTACTTTATTATGCTCAAGATGACCACTCATAATTTATTTTCTTTTCTATTTTTGAATGGTATCTATAGATTGTACACTCTATAGACAAGTTGGGATTATGGCATCGTTTACCTGTTATCATAGGGCTCATTTACTTGGCCATTAGACGCCATCTTCACCAAGAATACAACCTCTTCAATGTTGGAACAACACCTATAGGGGTTAGGTCCAACCCTATTGATTTTCCTTATAGAACAGCTGATGGAAGATATAATGACCCTTTTAATGATGGTGCTGGAAGCCAAGGATCTTTCTTTGGTAGAAATGTTCTCCCCGTCGATCAAAAGAAAAAGGTATACAAACTCAAAATTAAAATAAATAATTAAATTTAAATGGTTAATAAATTTCAATTAAAGACAAATCATTTGACTGTCGATCAAAAGAAAAATATACAAACTCAAAATTAAAATTTATAATTAAATTTAAATAGTTAATAATTTCAATTAAAGATAGATCATTTGAAATAATCTCAATTCAAATTATAGCTAAAACATCATAGTTTATTTACCTCACAATCAAATTTTGAGTTACTATAAACTAAGAGTATAAAATAAATAAAAATTATTTTTTTTTAGACTTTTTAAGAGAATAAAATTTAGGAATATAAAAAAAATATTCACTTCAGAAACAAAAAAAAAAAATGAAATTGAGTTTTTAACTTCGTTATTAAGTGTTATAATACTAAAAGTATAGATCAATTTCAATTTTTCTATATCTAACTTTTGTCAATAATTCAATTTTTCGGTAGTATACCTAAGAAAAAAATTAGAATTATTTTGTAACCAAAATCTTTTTTATAAAAAAATACACACAAACATAACTAAAATATCAAAAACAATTTATTTAGAATCTTAACCAAACAAAAATATGTGTTTATGCAGTTATTGAAACCAGATCCAATGGTTGTGGCCACAAAACTTCTAGAGAGGAGAACATACAAGGACACTGGAAAGCAATTCAATGTGATAGCTGCGTCTTGGATTCAATTTATGATACATGATTGGATTGATCATTTAGAAGACACCGATCAAGTGGGTATAGATTTTGTGCATATTATTACCATTGATTTACCATAATCACACTAAATTGTCCTAATTTTGAAAAAGTATAAATTATAGTTTTTGTAAATTGAGTGGTTCAACCAAAAATTTTATGACACCAAACATAGCTTAAAATTACAAGTAAATCTATACAAAAAAAATTCTATTTTATATTTTTTTATAAAAGTTTAATATGTTTTGACAAAATAAATGATATAATAATATAGATTGAACTCAGTGCACCACGAGAAGTTGCAAGCCAATGCCCACTAAAATCTTTCAAGTTCTTAAAGACAAAGGAAATTCCCACTGGCTTCTATGAGATCAAGACTGGAGGAGTAAACATCCGTACACCTTGGTGGTAAGAATATTAAATATTTCTATAATAATTAATCAATTACATTTGTTATCAATGTTTATTTTTATATAAAAAAAATTTAGAGTGAGAGAATAATTTTTAAGTTAAAAGAGATTTCATTCTTTCTAAGAGATAGTTGATCTCCTAAGAAAAAATATATTTCATTCATTTCAAAATAATTGTCTAATCATTTAAGTTGATTATTATTAAAAAAAAATAATAAATAAATAAAAGAAAATATGATTTAACAGATAATCAACTATATTAATATTTAATATGTTTTCAAATTAAAATCTTAAATTTGACATTTTTAGAGTTTTGAATTTGAACTTATTCATGCTTATTACTTAATAAGAAAGTTAAATGAATAGAGAAAGTCAACATGTAATAGTTTTTTTTTAGGCAAGGCAAATGTTGACATTTATTTTACTTTTTTTGTTAGTGTGGTAAGTATGTCACGAGAGGAGAATTTTTGTTGTGTTAGCTAGAATCGAAATTTGAACCTCTTTATTAATACTTCTTTTGGGTTTCAGCTCTTATCACTGCCTACACCTTCTGACACAAAATATTTTTTAAGTTAAACTATTCAATACAAGTTATATATGAAAAAGTATTAAAATGCTTTTATATATATATATATATATATATATATATATATATATATATATATATATATATATATATATATATATATATAAAATGTAGTTAACTTACACATAACATGAATGTATGCAATAAAAAAGGGATGGAAGTGTGATATATGGAAGCAATGAAGAAGTTTTGAAGAAAGTGAGAACTTTCAAAGATGGGAAGCTGAAAATATCAAAGCAAGGTAACCTTCACCTTAATCAAGATGGAACAACAATTTCAGGTGACATTCGGAATAGTTGGGCTGGTGTTACAACTTTGCAGACCCTTTTTGTTCAAGAACACAATGCTGTCTGTGACACTCTTAAGGTATATATACATTTAATTAATTACTTTTTTTCCCCTCTAATTACTCAATTTTCATAGTTGAATTAACAAATATTAGTAGTTAGTATATAGAGAAACCTTTGCTCTAAAGATTGAATTAGTATAAAACTTTTTATACAATTATTTGATCACAAAATATTCTTTTATATGATTTTTTAGATTAATTTGATTAAAATCAATTGTTTTTAATATAGGTTCTAATAACTATCACTACAAAAAAAAAATATATACTATCACACTCAATTTTTGTGATATCTTTTTATCTATCACTAAAGTTATTTTTAGCCTTCTAAAATAGAAAATGGTTTTCCCATTTCTCTCATGTTTCGTTAAACCCATTTTCTGATTTCCATTACTTCGCCCAGAAATTTTTCCACATTCCTTTTAGGGTGAAATCACTTTGCTTCTCTAGTGACAATTCGATTTCCTTCGACTTTCCTCTTCGATTCATATTTTTTTTCAATCTTTTTGTTCAGTCGTATTTCCCTCATAACAATTAAGCATATTCAGTTTTTTCCTTATTCTCTCGTATCAATTCAATTTTATGCGATTCCTTTTAGCACTTCTTCTCTCAAATCGTAAAATCGCTTATCTTCTCTCAAATCGTTCTTCTTCTCCTTTTGATTCAATTTTGTTCGTCCAATTTTGTTCAATTTCATTTGTCGTCTTACACAATCATAAAAATTAAGTTTCAAATCGTTCTTCCATCACAATTTCCTCGAAATCCATTTCCTTCAAGACCTCTTCACTGGATTATCAGGCTCCGCCGTTGACTTCATCTATAACTCTTCTTCTCAAATCTATGACACTGTCATTTCAAAGTGTCAGATTCTTCAAGGCATATATTGGGTGGCTCCCTGGTTTATTGTGATAGCCATCAATATTAAGTAAGTTGCAGAACTAGTCTTCAATTCGTGTTGAATGAGTAGGTTGCAGCCTCTAGTAGAAATTTTCTACATCTTGATATTGGTAATTGAAAAAGCACAAAACATGTTAAATAATAATGAAAATCTTCATCAGCAATGAATGAACATTCATTTACATTGATTTCACTTTTAGTTTTGCATGGTCCACAAGTGAAAAAATTACCAAAGTGTCTTCCATAGAGATGATGGTTTTTTTCCTGAACTTTCGTATATGTTTACATAGATACTTGATTTTAATATTTAGATTTGGACCCTAAGTATCACCTCTTATCTTATAAAGTGCATATTATAGTTTTGATTCTTAATTAGGGATGACTTCTTCTTGTATTGTGATTTGTTGGTGTTTTAATTGCCTTTGAGTTGGTTAGGTGATCCAAAATCAATATGTTGGTCGCATTCACAAACATGTTCTAATATTATGTTATCCTTTTGACATTCTGGTTTATTGTTCATATATGATTGATTGATTTTTTTCACTCACAATTGATTTATTTAAAATACCTTACGCCCTAAGTACATGACAATTACATCATTTTTTTTAATACTTAAAAAATTTAAGATTAATTAATATGATTAATTATTATTGGTTAATTTTAATTTTAAATTTTATTTTTAAAGAGTCTAATGGCGTAGTTCACACACTTCAAATATAATGAAAAGGAGAATTTGAAGTTCAAATCAGCGTCTCTTCATAAAAAATATCTATATAGTATTTTATTTTCTTAGTTGTATTTACTTGACTAGTTACTTTTTTCTACATATAAACATGAAAATTGGTGTTGGTGTCAAATTTGAGTTATAAATTCTATATTGGTTGAAAAAGTAAAAGTTGAACAATATATAAATGGGATAACTTGGATATTTATTATCTAAAATTTTGAATTAATATTTGATGTTTAACTCACTTGAGTGATTGCGCTTGACTCAATGTGGATATCTATTGAGTTCCCCTTATAACCAATAATGGTATCAAACAGAAACATGTTGAGTTCCCCTTATAACCAATAATGGTATCAAACAGAAACATGTGTAACACTTATGGGATGTATTTTTGTTAATCATGTAAACAAACAAAAAGGCCATATATATATAGTAAGGAAAACTAATATATTTTTAATATTGTACTTATTTAGAAGCATCACCCAGATTTGAAAGATGAAGATCTTTATCGATATGCAAGATTGGTGACTTCAGCAGTGATAGCAAAGATTCACACCATAGATTGGACTGTGGAGCTCCTTAAAACTGACACTTTACTTGCAGGCATGCGTGCCAATTGGTAAGAACAAAAACTAGTAATGGTTTCACACCTTTTTTTTTGTGAAAATTTTAAATTTTGCACAAAATATTATTTTTGAACAAAAAAATATTTGTGCTAAAACAACCCAAATAGTTATTTCATGGTGCTATAAAATATTCAATTATTTGATTTAAATTTGATGATAAAAAATATTTGTGCTAAAATCAATCCAAATATTTTTCATTTATTTATGAATTTAATTTATTTACATGGTCAGCATAAAAAAAAATTATACAATTAATAAATCACAATTGTTAAATTATTATAGATATTTGATTTTTATTAAAACTAATTATAAAATTATCTTTATAAATGATTGTGATATAATGAGTGTAAATTTTTTTACACTTACAATGCATAAGAATTAATTTTTTTTTTATTATTCTCAATTTGATTTTAGGTATGGATTATTGGGAAAGAAATTCAAGGACACATTTGGGCACGTTGGAAATTCAATCTTGAGTGGATTTGTGGGCATGAAGAAACCAGAAAATCATGGTGTTCCATATTCTTTAACAGAGGAATTTGTGAGTGTCTATAGAATGCACTCACTGCTACCTGATACCTTGCATTTGAGAGACATATCAGCAACTCCAGGACATAATAAATCTCCACCATTAGTTAAAGAGTATGATTACAAATTTTAGTACCATCATAACTTATTATTTTTTTTTTACATAATTGATATTATTGTTAAATAAATTTTTAGTTTTTATAAATATATATATATATATATATATAGTTATTTTAAAAAAATTCATCAAACAATAGTTTTTCAAATATTTTACGTTCATAATTTTAGTTCTATTTTTAAGTCAACTCATGTGTATTATTTAAAATTTTAGAATGATTTTTTATATTTATGTTTAGGACATTGTAATAATACTTTCTACTAAATATGAAATGAAACTTACAATATATTTAGTATTTTACAAAATTATATAGAGTATTGTATAGAGAAAAAAAAATGTTGTAATGTGGACATTACTCAATTTTTGTCCAATACATCGACTTTTATTCAACTACATCAATTTTTGTATGTCATTTTTTATTAATTCAATTATAATTCAATTGTTTTTTATTCAAACATTAAAATATATTAATATACTTATTGATTAACAAAAATTATTTTAACTTTCCAAAGCTTAGAAAGTCTATCTTTTGGTATTATATAGGATTCCTATGAATGATTTGATTGGACTGCAAGGAGAAAATACTTTGAGAGAGATAGGAGTTGCAAGGCAATTAGTATCAATGGGTCACCAAGCTTGTGGTGCACTTGAACTTTGGAACTATCCTTCATGGCTCAGAGACTTAGTACCACATAACATAGATGGCACAGAAAGATCTGATCATGTGGACTTAGCTGCTCTTGAAAGTAAGATATATGAGCCTTCTAACTTTAATTTTATTTTAATTTATTTATAATTTTGATATCTATATTTTTATTTTATTAAATTGATTTTTTATTTATTTTAAAATTGGATAATTTTGATCTCTCCTTAATGATGTGACATATAATTTTGTAACGTAAAACTATCTAAATACATTAAATATTTATATGTATTAAATAAATTACAAAAATAAATAATTTCATAAGTTGCAACTGAAAATCTTCAAGGTTTTTATTGCAATTTCATGAATATTAATCATTCAATATCATCGTATTGTGTGTCACATTATTTAAAATACATTATATCATATTTTTTTAATTAAAGAATCCAAAAAAAGATCAAATTATTTAATTTTAAAATAAAAAAACCGTTTTTATAATTAAATAAAAATAGAAGAATCAAAAGTACAATTAAATCAATTAATTTTAAAATCATGTCTCACTTTATGTGTAAGTGACTTGGAATTGACATTGTATTAATTTTATATAAAATTGATGCAGTTTATAGAGATAGAGAGAGGAATGTAGCCAGATATAACCAATTCAGAAGAGGATTACTTATGATACCTATCTCTAAATGGGAAGATTTGACTGATGATAAGGAAGTAATTGAAGTATTGGAAGAGGTATATGGTGATGATGTTGAGGAGCTTGATGTTCTAGTAGGTCTCATGGCTGAGAAAAAGATCAAGGGTTTTGCAATTAGTGAGACAGCTTTTACAATATTCCTTCTCATGGCATCTAGGTAAAAACAATTAGAATTTTATATTATTGAAGTTCAACTTTAAAATATTAGAAGAATTTGAGTTTTATAGCACACTATAGTGAAATTATACAAATATCATATTATACCTCTCCATATATATATTTTAAGTAGTATTACATTAATGTATTATAGTAGATATAATTGAATATTTTTGAAAAAAAAAAAACATAAAGATTCTCATTCATAGTTATTAAACTTATATTATGACATGACAAAACTCAAAGAATTTTTTTTATATAAATAATATTTCATCTATTTCACAATAAATATCATTTTAACAACAAAAAATTATTTCAAGATAAATTTTATTCAAAATTTTTAATGTCATTTTAAATAGTTTTTTTCTATATTATATTTCAATGATTATTCCATACACAAGTTCCAAATGATTATTATATTTTATATTGATAATAATAAAAAATCTATCAATAGTGAAGATGAGTAGTTTGTTAAAATAATTTTTTTTTAATTATTGTATTTTTTTAATACTTATACAAAAACTTTAAAAAATATTTATTGTGAAATGGAAGAAATACTTATTTTTATTACATTATTGTTTTAGAAATAAAAGTTATTTTATTTGTCTTTGTTTGATTACTAAACTCTTCTTCTATATTAATTTTAAAAGAATATATTGGGCTTTTTAGCCGGAGAGTGCAATATAGTTGGGCATTGTTGAAGTTATTTTGGAAAAGAAATAGAAATAATAGATTTGATTGAACTTTGTAGGAGGTTAGAAGCTGATAGATTTTTCACAAGCAACTTCAACGAGGAGACATACACTAAAGAGGGATTAGAATGGGTGAATACAACTGAAACTTTAAAAGATGTGATTGATCGTCACCTTCCAGAAATAACAAACAAATGGTTGAATTCTTCTAGTGTTTTTTCTGTTTGGGACTCACCTCCAAACAAACACAATCCTATTCCAATTTACTTCCGTGTTCCTAGTTAGTTAATTAATTTATTTATTTATGTTTGTATTTGAATCATCTTAATTAAATAAAACTTTGTTGTATTTGTGTTTATACATACACATTGGTATGTGTGTATGCATTCATGTTAATGTGTTGTATTTGGGTTTTTGGAAATAATCCTACGTTGTCATCTAAAAAATATATTCCTATGTTGTAAATTGGTAAGATGGACATTCATTAGTTTTTTCTTTTATGAGTTTTTACACAGTTAATAAATTATAATTAATCATATAAGTAATTTTATAAATATTTTTTATAAAAATTAAATATTATTAATAATCTATTGATTGTAATTGATTAATAATATAAAAAAAAAATTACACTATGATCATCTAAATGTCTTTAAAATTAAGAAATTTTCCCACAAAAGTTTTAAAAATTAATAAAATAATACAATAAATATGAATTTTTAAACCCCACAATTTAAAATTCATATTTAAATCATCCTTATTAAAAAAAAAATTTGTGTAAATTATTAAACATATCTTAAATATTAATGTAAAAATTTATTCAAAAATTTAAAAAAGTTTATTTCAAATAAAGAATAAAAAATGAAAAACTAACTAAATTTTTAATAAAGATCAAAAAACGAAAAAGTAATGAGATTTTATTAAACTTATTTAATTGCAACCTCTTCTTTGTACCAAAAAGCATGAGAAAGCCATTATTTTGGCAGTGATAGAGATTGAATAATTTAACCAAAAAGTGGCCTGCATCGTTTGGCATCTTTATCCATTCATTCACTTTGCAAGTTCTACTAATGATTTACATGTTGTATCATCGTATACACTGCAAATAAGCAAAGAAAATGGCACAAGTTTTACTTTCCAAGTGATGGGATTCACTTTGTCCATTAGAGTAAGTTTTTGTTTTTATTTCGTTACAAATTTGTTTCTTATATCTTATAAAAAAAATGATTTAAATTTTTCTTTCATAAAATTCTCGAGTTTGAGTTTGAGTTTCACAATCATGTTTAATAACACAATCCTTGTGTCACCTTTGTTACAGGCTTGGATTGATAGCATCATGGTTGTAGCTAATATATTTATTTGTATACATATGGTTATGGCTTTATTTATGAGCATTATGAATTAATTTTTTACTTTATGTTTACATTTTATTTGTGTTTTTATTTTTCTGTTATAGTCTAATGCGTATTCTTTGACTGTTAGATTTACAGCCCCAAATACAAGTAAATTGGACATTCTTTATGGAGAGATAGTTGGAGATACAAAGGAAGGCAAAAGGCATTTGATATCACTATAGGAAGATGATGGATGAGACAATCATTTAGTTAGATTACTTACAAGGATCCAAACATAATAAGAATTAGGAAAAAAATACATTTTGCCATTTTCCTAGATTCTATAATGCTAAGGGGGTGAGCATCTGATCTTTGTAACTAAGTTTGAAGTAAATGAAATGAATATAAGTTTGCTGAGACAAGTCAATAGCTAAAATAAGTGTTGTGAAATTTGTGTGCAATAATATTTTTTTTAAATTTCCATTGTGGATTTATTAATAAAGCTTTTATGCAAAATTTTTTTTTTTTGGATTTTTAACGTAAGCGTAGATCTAATCGACACTAATTAGCATCGGCACAACCAACAGAAATATGTAGCCTCGGCCATTCTATGTAGCTTCGGCCATTCTGACATTTAGCATCATTTTAGAATTAGTTTATCCGACGCTAGATAGCGTCAGTTGACAAAAAACCAACGTAATAATTAACTTCGAGCCTTTTAGAGTGAATCAGAACAACGACACTAAATTATTATTGATATTTTGTTCTTTAGCGTGGGTTTTTTACCGACGCTAAATATAATTTTTCTAGTATAAATTTTAACAAACTGGGTCTACATCTTTTACTTTTTAGGTTTTTTAAACTTTTTTTTTTTTTTTTGTCATTCAAGAAATGTTGAATTTGCTCCTTACAAGGCTAACAATAATTGGATTTACGTTGAAGATCCACTATTATTTGCTACCAGAGGCGGAGCTTAGTAAGGACATAGGGGGGCCATGGCCACCCAAAAAAAAAAAGTGAAATGACTATAATGCCCCGATTAAAACTAAAAATTTACATCAATACCTAAAGCTAATTCAATTTTCTCTTTCTTCCTCTTTCTTTCCAGCAGCAGCGTTTCTGCCTCTCCCTTTCTTCCCCTCTTTCTTCCTCTCTTTTCCCAGGGTTTCTGCATCTCCCTTTCTTCCTCTCTCTTTCCAGTAGCAGCGTTTCTGCCTCTCCCTTTTGCTTACAAGTTACAACCTTCCTCTCTCTCTGCCTCTGCCAAATTACGAATCACGAATCGTTCCTCTGCTCGCTGCAGGCCTGTGGCCGCCTCTGCCTCCGTGGCGGTGGTCGTTCGTCGCTCTGGCCTCTCTGTTCACCTCTCTATTTAGTTAGTGCTGATTTTTGTTAGTTAATTTTGATTTGGAATTCGGATTTCTATTTTGTTAGTTTTGATTTTGTTAGTGCTTTTTGCTTATGTTGTTCAATTAACATGAAATTTAAACCTTATTTTGTTGTTGTGGAGTTTGGAGCTTTGATTTGGAGTTTGAAATTTTGATTTGGAGTTTCAATTGGATGTAAGTGTTGATTTTTGTTTAGAGTTTTTATGTTGCACATAAGGTGTTTGATTTTATGTTTATACAAAGTGTTTGAATTTTTTTGTTGCACACAATGTGTTTGATTTTATGTCATATAAAGTGTTTGAGTTTTTTTGTTGTATAGAAGGTGTTTGAGTTTTGTTGCAAATTTGTTTGAGTTTTTTTTTCCATATAAAGTGTTTTAGTTTTTTTTTTTATTTAATATGTTTTATGTTTCTTAAATTAATTAATTTAGATAAGTTTGTGAGAATGAAAAAGAATAAAAAAAATGAATTGATTTTGATAAGTGTTTTAGATTATATATAAGGTTCGAATATTTTTATGTCGGCCACCCCAAACTTATCGGTCAAACTCGGCTACTGTTTGCTACTATAGCTGAGCAATTTTGTGTAGAAATTGTGGTAGAAAAACGTGCTGATAATATACATTTTGTCAAAATAAGGGATAAATTTGGATTTCCATGGTATGTTTGAAATAATGCAATAATACCTATAATAATTTTTTAGAGTGGTTTATTATGGTGGATTCTCTTGTCTTTACTTTTTTGTGTTGCTTCAGTGTTAAGTAATTTTATGTATTATAAGTTTAACTGCACCTTATGTTATTCATTTTTGTACTCCTTTTAAAAAAACTATTATTTGAAGATAGCTTTATTTAATTATCAAATGTTAATGAATATAAAGAAAAAATTTGTACAACTGATATGATATTTAATTTCGTCAATCGAAATGTATAAAATTTATGAAAAAACTTCTAAAAATAAAAAGATATTAATAACACTATCTTTAACACCTACTTTAATATTCACTCACTTATTAAATAAAATTTATATGAATTACACTATTTTATGTGAGATCTATTTTTAAAGTGTTAGAGTATATTGATTTCACCTAATAAGAAAATGAGATTAAAAAAAATGTTATTAACACTCCTCTAAAGAATATAAATCTTTTAATATAGACAAATTTCATTTAAATTGTTGCATCCAAAGTTTCATCTAGTTTTAATATTTACTCAAAATAAGTAAAAACACGAACTATTGAATTTTTAATAATACCATTAATCTTATTTTTCAATATAAATTTTTTTGAGGGAAAAAAACATTGGCAATAAGAAAATAAGGAGCATGAGAAAAAACTTTCTCAGAAAAATGTCAAATAAGCCCACAAATATTGAGCCCACTAAACAAATCCACCTCCCGTGCCCCCTTCTGCCTTTACTTATCATCACTCGTTAATGGCACCTATATTTGACCCCAAAATAAAATGAATGGCACCTATGGATCAATATTTAGAAAAAGGCAAAAATAAATATGATTTTAATATTTTTAATATATGTTTGTTTAAATTAAAAAATTATGTGTTTGACATAGATCCAAAATAATAATGTTGATATTAATAATTTAAAAATAAAAATTAGGAAAAATATAGTGTTTTGGTCAATAAATATATACGATCTTCTATATTATTTATTATAACAAATATCATTTTTTAATAGAATATTATCTATTGTAAATGACTTTTAAGAATTTTTGAATTTTTATAAGTTCTTATTGATTTTTTAAAACCGGATATCTAAACAACAAAAAGCTAAAAAGTAATTAATTTCTTAATAAATGGTAAATTTCACAAAAAAAATAACAAACAAAACCATTACATATGGAGTTTTATTTTCTTAATAAATCGTTTATTATAAATTGTAAAGAAAAAATGATTTTAACATTTTAGATTTGATAAATAATTTTGTATTTATTTGTTGTATTAAAAATCAGTTTCTTTTATATAAAAAATATTTATTTAAAAAATTACTAAAATTAACTTTAAACAGTTTTTATATTATTTTTATTTTTTTTAAAAAAAAACTTATAACAAACACAAACTTTCAAAATTAATTATTTTATAAAAAAAATTGTAGCAACAACACTTTAAATTTATAATTTTTGATTCCATGTAGTCAAAAAAAATAAAATTGAAATTTGTAGATAACTGAACTTTACCAAATTAATAATAGCACATCCTAAAGTATTTTTAATTTCCCTGAGAAGTCAGAAGTGAGAAACCCATTCTCAGATCTCAAAAAAATTGAAAGGAAAAAAGGGAGATAGAGTTTGTTGTTGAATTCCAAATTCCAAATTCGAAACAATGTCTTCATCTTGTTCTTCAGAAGAAGGTTACGCAATCGAACTTTACTTCGATCCAGCACTCGAAAATCAAGTTCTTAAAGCATGGAACGTTCTCGCTCGTAGACAAATCAGTACTGAGTTAATCGAAATCGGATCAAGACCACACATCACACTCTTCTCTACACCTTTCCTTCTAGAACCTTCTAAACTCGATTCTCTTCTCAAATCTCTTTCTTCTAAATTCGAACCTTTCTCTCTCTCTTTCTCTTCAATCTCTTCTTTTACCAATGATAATAATCTTCTCTTTCTCTCTCCTACTCCTTCTATCTCTCTCCTCAATTTTCATTCCACTCTCGTTGATGCTATCGCTAATGAAGGTATTGAAGTTCCCATTCAATTTTCCTCCGGTAACTGGATACCGCTTTGTTCCGTTGCTCCTCATGTTCCTAAAGTCAGAATGTCTGAAGCTTTTTCGTTACTTCGAGAACTTAAATTGCCGGTTACAGGTTATGCTGTTGATGTTGCTCTTGTTCAATTCTCTCCGGTTCGTGAGATTTTCTCCTTTCTGCTTGGTAACAATAATGTTATAGAGCCTTGATTTTTATTTTTTTTTATTTTACTATTTTTATTAGTAGCTTAATTTATATGTATGTTCTGTTAGTTTGTTGTAATAAGAATTAATTAATTATCTTCTTTTTTTTTATTGATGATGCTAATTGAGTTATTCTTAATTTAGAACTTTTTTGGTGGAATTGTTTTTGAATTATGATGATTATTAGTTTTGGAAAGTTTGGGGCTATGTAGCACCGATGCTTCAGATTAAATGTCTGGTGTCTGACACGTGTTAGTGTTCAACACTTGTTGATCGCCGACACCGACTCATGTGGTTAGATTTATCATTTTTGTTTCCTTAAATTATTATTCATTTATGTGTTAGTGTCGTATCGTGTGTTTGTGTCATAGGTTGGAAGTTGGCTTATAAGGCAATGTTGTGTGGAGAATTGCATTGTATAGCTCTTTTAAAAGTTATTTAACTTCTTTTCATGTAAAATGGTTCTAGGGCATGTTTGAATAAATAGCTTAGTTAAGAGGTTATAGGATATAAGTGTTTATCATTTTAAGTGCTTATGGACATGACATAAGTTGTTTTAATAACTTCTCTCAAACACCCTATCAAGTGTTTCTACTAGTAGATAAATACAAATAAGTTGTTCATAAGTCAATCCAAATGCACCCCTAATAACATTTTTAAATTGTAGTTGACAACTGCAATTGTAAATGTATTTTTTCGTATTTTTCTAATAGTAAGAGTATTCATAACTGCAATTTGAAACCTTGGTTCTTAATTTTCGGATGGTGATAGTCTTATCATGTGGTTGCTTTTTGTGAGGTTGGGAAACTATTCTCTTTCTAGGCCTAGTTTGAATTAGCTTTTGTATTATGGGAGCTTCTCAATTGAAATTAGTTTATGTTTATTCCCTTATGAAACAGGTGTTTAGATACTGCAAGATTTTGTTGAAGGTTTTTTTTTTACGTAAGTGCTTTTTATGATTTTTATCGAAACTGTCTCTAAATATGATAGCTGTTGTTATTTTGACTGTTGATCCTTTGTTGCCTACTTGCTATTGAAGCGGTCTTTGCTGGCTTCCTGTAGTTTTCAACTTTCAAGCATCTACCTCCTGCTATAAACATTTCAGCTGTGGTAATGCATTGTGTTTTGTTTAATTCTTGATACTTTTTTGCGATCCTAGCCTAGATATTGGTGATATGAGTTCCTTTTAGGTATTTGACACTTCTGTGATGCAATGCAAGGGATATCTGTCATGTAAATCAGTATTAGTGGTTATGCATGTCAGTTCTGTTTTGTGTTTGTTAGATATTAGAAAAAAATGGTAATGGACTTTGATTTGCTAATGGTGTATAACAAGGAGAAGAAAATGGTTGTGACACATGAATTTAATAGCATAGTCAACATAGCTTTTGTTGCCGTTTTGTTTATTCTACAGTCTTCCTAGCCAATTTTAAATGGTATTGCATTGGTATTCCTGTAAAACATTTCAATCTGAAACATGTTGACTACTGTACCTTGTTAGTTGTTGATGATCCATTAAAAAAAACAACATTTTGAAATTTGATGAAAAAGTTTATGCATTTTCTTTCTACTTGCTGTCAGATTGTTATATCTATAGGGGGTTTTTGGACATGTTGATCAACTGTGAATTCAAAGTGTGCCTATATGTTTATTGATAGATAGAAGCATATAGAACTTCAAACTTTATGTTGATGAATAATTTGATTAGTCCTTTTTGTGATTGGGAAATGCAAGCCACATTCATTTGAGTCAGTTAACTATTGTTGGATGGTATCTCCGTATTGATTAATATCCTTCACCTACTAGTGATTGATAAGGATACTTATTCACATCACTTCTTTGTCAATATACTTAGCTTAAGCTAACATTACAATGAAAATATGAAGTGCATGTTCATCGTTTACAATGCGGTGTTGCTTGTAAAGGATCAATGTTTGTACTTCAGCATCAATTTACCATTGCTTTTCAATCATCTGACATAGTAGGGTCATACTATTTTACTCAATGTTTGGTTTTTGTTATTGACTGGTTGGTAGTAAAACTGCAAAATAGGTGAGGAGAACGAATTACGAGCCGGAATGTTTTTATGAAAAGTGTTAAAACACACTGTATGTTTAATCCAATTTTTGAATTTTGTATGCCCATTAATTTTGCTGTATTTTTAACTCAATCTTCATCTTAGATCTTGTCATAGGAGTGTTCTAATCTCTTGCGTCGTTTAATTTGTGGTCTTTTAAATGAGAGTTGTTCCTTATTATAAGAACATCAATGATTGATATTGCATATATGTGATTGACATTTTCAGCCAATGTAATCCACTTACTAATGTTACTTGAATGTTGATGTGGCTACATTTCAATAATAACTCTAAGTAGGTCCTATTTAACGGCCGTGATGGGCCAGGTTATGTATATATCACATTTTCGGATCGGCTCCATGCATTCGATGACCAAGCTTTCATGCATTTGGAACATCGGTGATCGTTTGGTCAAGATTGAATGCATAGACTTTCCAACCGCAGGGAATCCAAATTCCACATATTCACATGTATGAAGTACTGCCATTCTAGAATAAACCCATATTCTAAATCAATTTTTATTGGATTTCTGTTTTTTGGGGTTAAGTTTGAACTTCAGTATCAAAACACCCATTACAATTTGAAAAGGGAAAATAAAAGGGAGCAACTTTACCGACCTCTACGTTTCTTAAAAATTGCACATGATTTCTGAAAAGCATAAGGCCGATTGTTATGAACATATAATTCCCGAAAGACAAGAATAGCACTCTTGTTTATTTTGTTTGTACGATATTGCATAACTCTTCTGAAAAATATGCCTAGACGGGACAAAAATTGTTTTCTTTCTAGATGTGTATGTGTTTGGAGGTGGGAAAAATTCATCCCAAACTAAATGTTATTTCCCTGAAAAGTAGCACAAAAATCTATGGTATGTAATAACTTATCTTTACGGTAAATAACTTTATTTGGAAATTTCCACCTCAACCATATCATATAATTTCAGTTGAACTGGTTCTTGCTTGGGAATCATACTCTCAACATACAGAATGACAGAATTACAGACAAAAGGCATGAGAAAATCTTATAGTAAAACCGAGTCAAAGGAATCTGAAATTTATGGACACATACAACCCAAGTAGTATACTCAAAGTAACCCCAAATGTTCATAATACCTATCTTATGTGCTTTGCTTGTTGTTACCTATTTTCTTGTCGGGCTTATTGTATCACTATGAAATGTAATAGTATTTATTTTCGGTACGTTGTATTTTCGGTTATAATCACTTTAATAAATGGAAGTTGGTTAGGTAAGACTCGCGTAAAACTTCAAATTGGAGACATATTATATCTCATATGTGTTGATACGGTTATATTTAATTATTATTTTTAAATTATTATGAATGTCAATAAGTCCACGTCATTTTTAATTTTTGTGCGAGTGATTCATAGTTCATAGATATATATTATAGCAAGTCTATGTAATATAAAAAGAATTATTGATTTTATCAATTCATCTCACAATTATAATGATTATCATGATATGACCATACAATCAACTTGACTGTCATTGTAAAATCTATTTCATTGACCGTGCATATTTATTAAATTATAGGTTTAATTATAATTTTTGTCTTCTTATTTTTATTAATTCATAAAATTGATTCTTCTATTTTAAAATTTAACAATTTTTGTCTTTTTGGATTTTCTAACTAAAAAATATTGATGTTGTATTTTAAATGATGTTACACATAATATGATGATTTTAAATGATTAATAACAATTAAAGTGCAACAAAAAATTTGAGTTTAAACTAATGAAACTATTATTTTTGTAATTTTATTAATAATGTAAAAATAATTAATAAATTTAAATGGTTATAAAATTGTATACTGCATCATTTAAAATGTATCATATTACTATTTTTTAAGTAAAAATATTCAAGGGAGAAACTAAAACAAATTGATTTTAAACATAAATCAATTTCACGAATTAGTGAAAATATAAAAACTAAAATTATATATATAA
>JBBPBR010000008.1:1212081-1223682 GCA_037974775.1 Cicer pinnatifidum
TGAAGAAATAAAATCTATTTATTTATATATAGTTCGACTGACTTCAACTTATTTTTATCCTTAAAAAAATCATATATAAGACACAATAGTAAACAACAACGTCACTAGCCTCTCCAAAATTTAAAACTTAGATCTATTTTTTGTCTTTTAATAGAAAAGAGTGGTTTAAGACTATTTTTTATCTATAATTACTCTTCCAAATAATTTTTATTTTATTTAAATAAGTGACTTTTATATAAATTTAATTTTTCATTCATATTTTTTGTTATGATTTCGTTGTTTAAGTGCGATGTTTTTTTATTTTCTCATCTTAATGACATGTTCGATTTTTGGTCAAATTGACAAAATAACTTTCTATCATTTATCAATTTCAATTAATAATTTTTGTATAATCAATGTTACAAATCTAAAAAGATAGGTATTTCAAATATATTAAGATTATCATATAATTGTATATGTTGTTTTATATTATATTGTTGTTTTATACTATTAACTCGGATATTGTGAATTTGTCTATATATTCAACTTTTTTTTTTTTAAATTTAAATTTTTTATTTTATACAAATTTTAAAAACCTAGTACTGAAAACGTAGCATGAAGCAGTGCATGTAAACTTGTTGTAAGTCAGATATTGCCCTTATTTAAGGCCCAATCCAATCCCTTTTTGAAGAGATAATGTTGTTGTTGCTGGTGAATAATTACGTGAATGCTTATTGAATCTCCAATTTTTCGAATTTTAACTTATAAAAAATAAAATATACTAAAATATGGACAGACAAAACCAGAGGATGCATCAAAATTGACCAAATAAATATGAACATGGTTTTGTAACACGTTAAGCACTACCACTGTCTACTACTACGTATACACAACACAAACATATGAAATTAAACACCAACCAGCAATCTACACCTACAAGTTTTTTCCCTTTTTTTTAAGTCTACATAATATTTTAGTAGGTGAAAATTCAATGCATGATGTGACGTGGAGAATTATGGTTTGTATGTTAATTTATTCTCTTTACCAAACAATTATCTAAATAAATGCGTTAAAAATATATTTTTTTGTGTAAATGAGATTATAGATACTACTAAAAATTCAATTGTATTATAAAAAATTTCAATTGTATTACAAAAAATTTATATGTAATTGTAAAGTCTTTAATTTAAATTTAAGATATAATATTTAATATAATAGTCTTGATATTTTGTAGGTTTGATTAATATTTAAAGAAAAAATAATTAAGTAATTAATATATTATTTTTAAAAATCAATGTTAGAATATTAATTATTAACTTTCACAAAATAAATATTAATTAATATATAGTATTAAAGATGATAATTATACTTGAAATTATTTTTTTTTATACATAATTTAATATTATATTATTTCTTTTTCTCTCTCTCATTTTAATAATCATTATTGTAAGACTATATTAAAAAAAACCAAATATATAAGGAAAACAAAAATTGGTGATTCAATTCAATTCTTTAAAGATTACCAAAAGATCTTTCTTTGATTTAAAAACCTTCAATATAAAATTACTCCAATATTATTATTATTTTATTATAATAAATTATTAATTGTTGCAGAGTGCTGACAACATGGTAACAGTTTGCAGTTTGCAGACTTTTTTTTTTTCTTTCTTTATTTAAATATAAAAATTATAATAAGAAATTTATTAGAGACATTCTTTAGGTTTTTATTGTGATGCAGTTTCTTTTCCATTTAATAGTTAGTAGGTGGTGACAGACGCCAGAGTTAGCAGTCAGAAGTCAAAAGCACCCTCTTGAATATGACATAAAATGGACCCAATCTTAAAATGGATCAATTTCAGATATTAATCTTCGTTTTAACAATTTAAATTTAAGTTTAATGTTTTTTTCTATTAAAAAAGTAAAACTTGGAAATTCTTTTACTTTCTGATTGAAATCGATCGGTCTACAAGCACTAATCCATTTTTGTCTTTAATTGTTATTCATTAATTTCTATTATTTTTAGTTGCTGACTGTATTTTGAAGAAATTAGTT
This sequence comes from Cicer pinnatifidum, assembly GCA_037974775.1. Classification (NCBI taxonomy): domain Eukaryota; kingdom Viridiplantae; phylum Streptophyta; class Magnoliopsida; order Fabales; family Fabaceae; genus Cicer; species Cicer pinnatifidum. Next base: position 1,214,113 of record JBBPBR010000008.1, read on the forward strand.
TACTTATTATAAATAGAGTTTTGCTTTTGGTTTGATAATATATGGTTGGTTTATGAAATTTTTATGTGTATTTTTATGTGTTAATAATATTTTGTGCAATATCAATCCTATATTTTAAAAATTAATGTAAGATGGTCTCATTTATTAATATTTTTCATAAAAAATTATTAATTTTTTCTATTTTTGTGAAAAGAATTTGAGACTTGGTGGAATTTGATGACAAATTCGAGATATGAAAGTGTTATAAAATTCAATTATTTGTAAAAATTGATTAAAAAAAAGTGATGATAAGATGTGGGATTAAGATTCAAAAGAGAGAAAATGTAAGATATTTTATATTGAGTTACTTTTAATTGTTTATATTTAATATTTAAAATAATTTATTTTTTTTTTCAAAATTAATAGATTATGAAAATGTAAGATATTTTATGAACTCTTTTATTGTAAGTACTTTTCTATTATCGCTATTATTTTACTATATCCACATACAATTCAATAAAAAAAAAATTTATGGACTGACAACACATAAAAAATTACAAAGTCGTTATATTATGATCAATTATTTTAAAAATTATTATAATAAAAATTAAATATTATAATTTATCTAACAGTTGTGATTGAATATAGTTTAAAAAATTATTTATATTAATAATTTATTTAAATTAAATTCATATATATAGACATAGAAAGTAATATACATTTTATTTAAGTAAATAATAAAAATGAAAGCTAGGTCATGCAATAGCAATAGAGAGCTAGTTATAGATTGAAAACAAAATCCAGCTAATGGGTTGAGTTGGTAAAGTTGAAGTTCATATTTCTATGGATCATTATTAACGAGTTGGGCCATGCCATGCTCTATAATGTCCTTCGGCTTCTAATAAATGCCACCATTATTGAACCCCTCACTACAGTTGAAGTTTCCATTTATAATACTAACATCTTTTCAAATATTTCCAATTTTTTATATCAAGTAATTGATCAACAAATTTAAAATTAAATAATTGTTTGAGAGAAGGGACTTTCTAGTTTCTTCCTTGTGCAAACATGATTAAATGTAAGATATATACTTTTTACATTTGACAAGGATGTCAAATTTAACATTTTGACACTAGATACAAGTTTTTTCAAAAGTAAAGAGATTAGTGATATAGAGTAAAAATTCAAACTTACAGTATCTTTGACTAGAAGTATAGTTCTAGAAGCCAGAAAAACAATTTTTTTTAAAATACATAACTATGTAAAAAAACGAGGCTTCCTTCACAATTATATTCGCAAATGCTTCACAAGATCAACAACGTTCGTCAATATGTTGTAAATAACATGTGACCAATGAAAATGGAAACATGGCTGTTTAAGCCAACAACATACATCTATCCCTGTTCTGTTCTGTTCAGTTCTTACAAGTATCACGGATTCAACTTATCAAAATATATCCATACATAGGATAACAAAAAAATTGTGTTTAGCAGTGCTAACATAGTACAAACTCATGAGCTTTATGATTATGATATAGCAATTACTCCGTCCTAAATTATAAGAGAAGGTTTGGTCTAAGAAAAATTTTGAACCAAAATATATCAATTTTACATTTTTATTGGTCTAAACACTCATGTAAAACCAGAGAGGATCGAGAACTAATGACGTAAAAATAAATTAAGGCCAGGGAGAGAAATTGACAATATTTTAATGTAGCCACACACAAATTCCAGTTATGATACCAAAATGAAAAATAATGTAAAGAGCAGGGTCGTGTAACAAGGAAAATAGTGACAAATTGGGCATGGTGGCTAACCTGTGCATATATCAATAATAACCAGAATGTGATACGTAACAAAATTCGGAAGTCAAGAACTACTACGGCAATAACTATATATATGTAACAAAAGTTGAAAAATAAATTGATTTAACAGAGAAGCCAAACTGGCCTCAAGCCTAGCCAGTTCATCATACATCCACAATCCAATCCTCTCTCCTTCCAAATGTTCGAGAATGAATGGATTGGGCTCACTGCTGTTGCAGAAAAGTAACAGTCAAACACTTTTGATGCCAATTTTCTCTGATTCTAGGCGGGCATTATCATCACACCTGCTGTTTCAGTTAGATATCTACACAGGAAAAAAACTCATCTGCAAAGGGCAATCTGTGGGACCCAGATTTGCACACAACAACCGCATCGGAGGTTCTGATCACTTTCGGCCCATCAGCAGCAAAGGTTGCATCACTTATAACTTCCCCAATTTTTCTGATATTCTCCATAAAATCTGCATATCGAATGAACAGTTACGCGCAGCTTTAAACTTCGTACAATCTTAAAAAAGGTGCAAATCCGAAACATACACCCAAATCTAAAGCATAATAAAGGAAATATTTTTTATCAAAAGTAGGTAACAGAAAAAAAGAAGCTTCTCGAATGCGCAATTGCTTGCCGGTTTAAAAATATGTTTGGTACATAGCATAATCCCTAAATTGAACAAAAAAAAAAAAGCAAACTAAATGGAATCAAGGTTGTTGAAATATATTAAGCAGCTTGGGAGGGTCAGAGAGCTTACAAGGGGCTGACCTCTTAAAAAATTGCTTCAAAGAGCACCATTATCCTACTGCCATGAGGGATGTTTGTAACTGAATCTATCAGCTCCATCCCAACTACCATCAGGTTCCTTTCTTTTTAATGCACCAGCCATCTGAAACATTTTCAAGTGATCCTCCATCAAGGCTTGTGGATTGGAGACAGGCAGCTGCCTCAATCCTGAAGGCAATCTGTCATCTCTGCGCTCGGCATCTGTGCCACCAGGGCCTGAATTAAGATCCAAACTCTGACTTCCCCATTTTCTGTTGTCCGGAATTACATTACTTGTACCACCTGGAAGACTCATAACATAGGGACGGGGATATGGGGATGAGACAACACCACCAGGCCCAACTGGCTGTGAGGGCATGGTAGGAAAGCAAAGTCCGCCCACAGTTGATGAATCCATAAACGCTGTCGAACAACCAGAAAAGGCACTTGAAGATAATGGAAAATTGGTTTCAAAGGGGAATCCTGGGTATGGAAAGGGGGCAGTAGGTGGATATGCAACAGCTGGAGAGGATGAAAGTACTGGCCCCCTGTACATTTCAGGACTAAAGGGTGTGCTACCTGTAGAACCTATGATCCGCTGTGCCCCAGAACTACCGACATAACTCTGCTCTCCTCTACCAGGCAGAAGTGGTGGGACAGTAATTGCAGAATAAGAATTGCCTGGAGGAAACCAAGAATAATTCCCAAATTCAGCATTATTTGTTCTGTTGCCATGAACAGCACTTGAAAATGGCACGCTACTTTTCATCTGCAGACTACGAACTGGGACTTCAGTGCTAACTTCATCAAGACCTGGCCCATTATTTAAATCAAAGTCTCGTGAGACACTTCCGCCATTAGATAACCCACTGGACAATGAAGGTTTGCTTGGTAAACAAGGAATATCCAGTTTACCCATAGAGAAATTTCCAGCTTCGGCAGTCTCGTCCATTCTGTTCAAATCAAGATCCAGTCCTACAGCGCTGCGGTCATGTGGTCCGGATTCTAAGGAACCCCGATAAGCAATGTCATCAAAACTCCTTTCATCTGCCACATTTAAATCAAAATCTAAAGGAGGGCGCCCTTGTTTGACAGAAGTGGTGTCAACAGAAGGCATATCACTAGTATTTGATGGCATCTCAGCATTTTTTCTAGGTTCAGCTGGCCGGAATGCACTTGTAGCAGCTGACCCCTTCCATCCAAGTTCCCCTTTACTTCGTAATGGATTTTCTGGTGGAACAACCGGTCCTTTGGCAGCAGAAGCCACTGTAATTGAAGCATGGAAAGCCCCAGAGAGGGACGGAATGGGAAATGGCAATGGACACGAAACATGAACTGCAGATGAACTGGTAGGTTCTTCCTGTCTAACAATATCCCCTTGGATTACATCTTCAACAGGGTATCCTTCATTTAAATCGAAGTCCAGTTTAACAGCTACATCAGAACCAGTGGCAGTTGGGGACGGATTAGCACCACCCGCGTTCAATTCTCCAGCAACCACAGATTTCTTTCCTTCTAGGTTAGACTCGCTTGTTTTGGGCACATCATTTTCTTTTCCAGGTACAATTGGTACATCTGGTTTAACTGATGAACTAGAGCAGTGGCCAATAACTTCTTCTCTACCAAAATTCTCTTCAAACCGGTTATTAACACCATCTGCAACTGATGAATCTAGATCCATTCGTTTTTCATCAGGCTTATTCTCAAAGGGCTTCCCATTATTAGCATTTTCATCCCTGGCGATCGTCAAAACATTACCAGAAGCAGGTGACATGACATTCTCCCTTATTAAATCAATGGACTCAGATTTATCTGCAACAGGAGAGCCTTTTTGCATTGGCATAACCATACCTGTGACTTTCTCTGCACTGATCTGGCTCTCATTATCTACACCTGGAGATAACTCGGGCGATTTATTACCATGTTCATTTTCATTCATAACACTTGCAACAGCTTTTGGAACCAACATTTTCTCATGCTGTGCGATACGATCATCCATGTTATCAATCTTTGGATCGTCATTGAAAGAGGAAGTCCTTGACTTCAATTTAGAGTCTGAACTACTGCTGCTTTTAGCCCATTGAGTACCCGTTTCCCTCTGCTCCTGAAAACGCTCAGCTCCTCCAGCTTCTGCATGAGACTCATTTCCAGCTGGATGCATAGTTTCAGAAGTATCATCTTTGGTGTCAGGCCGTAAGCATGGACCTTCAGCATTCTGTATTGCATCTGTAGTAGAGAAATTTATTTGAGTTCTGCCATCACTAGTTTTCTCCACACAGCTAGATGAAATGGCTTCACCATCAGAAAATTCACGCAATGTTGTTGTCACAGGATGCCTAGAATCATTTTTGAATTGCAAAGGCTCAACAGTATTCAGAGGATGCTCTCCAGAAGCCCCACCATCAGATTGTCTGAGAGTGCGAACAGCTGCTTCAAAAGAATGTCTCAACTTGGAATCATTCCCAGAGCTTGATTCATCAGCTGCAGGAGACTTCCTCTCAGGTGAGGCATTTTCAGATCTGGCCATTTCTCCTGCAGCCACAGAAGCAAGAAGATTCATCCCATCATCTCCGGGGGAAACAGAGGCACTTGCTTCAGAAAATTTGACACAGCTCTCAACTAATGCATTCATGGGGCTTAAAGAAGCATCATAAGTCTGCCCTGATCTGGAAACAAATCCAGATGAAGAACAAGTTGTTTTTGGCGTATCTGCTGCTTTATCACTGTCTTCGTTAGCCCTGCACCGCTCATGCACCGGTGGAGAACCCTTAGCTTCATCAGAACCATTAATTTCATTAGCATTGGATACATCATTTAACACATTCAACGCATGGGTCTGAATACAATCAGTTTTAGGTTTAACTCTCCTGTCCTGACTCTCATTCTTGTCAGCAGGAGGTGATGTTTTGCCACATGTGATGGCATGTTCATCAAAAGAACCCCCACTAGCTCCCCTTGAAGGACTGCGACCAGTGTTTGGCAACCGGAGAATCAGCCGCTGATTGTGCCCGTGATCGGCAAGGGGCTGATCAGATGGTTTTTCATGGGACATTTGAGTTGGGGAAACTTTATCAGAAGGTGAATTTCTTGTTGAATTCTTTGCAGAGCTATGATCCTTCTGAACTACAGCAACACCAGCTCCATGTACACCGTTACTTGACTTCCGAGTTCGGGATGTACCACCAGCAACTTTGCTAACACTCATTGACGCTGCAGTGGAGCTCTTTGCATCTTCCCGGCAAGAACCAATAGCCTTTGCATGTTCACTAGAACAAGATATGCTGTTGTTTTGAGATTGACTAGAACTGCTGCTCCTCTCCTCCTTGATAGGTGTTAGAGGTAGATCTGATGTGGTTGCTCCAACGAGTTTAGTATTTTGATCTTTTGCATTGCTTCCTACTGAGACAGTCATAGATTTAGTTGATCCAGGGGATGAAGAGAACTTGGATAGTGCTTCTCCAGAATTAAGTTTAGCTTGAGAATTTTTGGATGATGAAGGTTGAATAGGGGAGCTCTTTGCAACATTCTCAGAGGATCCTCCAGTTTTCCTATTTGCGGAGTGAGAAATGTCAGAAGGTGGTGCTGGCTTTGCAGGCCAAGAAACAGCACGGGTTGAACTAGATTTTGAATCAGTCATGTTCATTTCAGCTTCAACACGTTTCTTCCATGTGTCTACCAAACTCCTGGCTTTCCTCTGAATTTCAGAATTTTTGTGGCTACGTAAATTATTAACAGATTTTCCAACATTACAGGTTTGTAGTGCATGAAGGTTGACAGGAAGCTTATCCAGAGCACGAAGTAAAGCTAACAAAAATTCTTCAGATTTATCGACATTACCATCGCCAATTTTTCCCTTATGGACCTCCTGCAGCCATTCATCTAGCACAGGCAAACCCCTGAGCTGTACGAACCAGCCAAGACAGTCATAACGGTCTGTGAGCGATATTACATCAACAAGCATTATTCGCCCAGCCAGATCTATTTTTTTATCAGCACTGTCAGGTTGCATGAGCTGTACAAATCTTTCAACTCCTTCAAAGTCCACAAGCCCACCTTTATCAGTGATTTTAGCAATCTCAGACCTTAGTGTGCCTTCTGGTCTGAATTGACTAGAATCTCCATCTTCTACTTTAAATAATCGCTCTTTTTTAGATGAATCAGATCCCTGATCACCTCTTTCTCTTTTTTTTCCTTTACCCTGTACACCAAAGGAAGAACTATTTTGAATGTTATCAGAACCAGATTTCAATGACTGTGTTGATGATGGACCATTCAAGGGTTTTGGGGAACGGCCTCCTGATTGCACAGCACCGTGCATTTCTAGTTTTGTCTTGTCTAATAGCTGGTCAACTTCTTCCTGCTGTTCCTGGATCCATTGAAATATCACAAACTTATCAATATACAGTTTACACAAAACTTAGTGAAAGAAAATAACATATATATATATATATATGAAGACTTACATTAATGTAATCTTTATCAGTTAGCCACCGTAAACAGTTGTTATCAATGTCGTACACTCGTCTACAAACAAATGCGGATATCCCTGAAGGAAGTTCAACACCTTTACGGAGAAATGCGACTTTACAAGGATGGAGTAATGATGCAGCATATATCTCATCCTTGTGAAAGGAGTAGAAGACTTCGTTTGGTGCAGCTTCCACTACAATCCCTTTAGCGAGCTTCAAATCAGCAGGTCGGTAAAACCAATTCACTTGTAAACTTGGATTTTCTTCTTTATGGAACGTTAACTTGCGAATTATTCCAATAAAAGGAGGTGAGTCCTGGGGTGGTTTGAAAAGTGCACAGTCACCAACACGAATCTTGCGTCCATCCTACAACAATTAGCAAAGTCTATTAGTTAAATCTATAAAAATTCAGGACCACAACAAGCAGGAACACGAGAAGAAGGAAGTCGACAAGGATATTAAATTAATCTAAAAGTAATTGAAGGAAATAAACTAATTAGCGAAAATAAGTAACAGAAACAATGATGGTCATATATAAATAGAAATTTGAAAAAGATGCAAACCATAACTGATTTACAAACACGTTAAAAGCAAATCAAAGCTCAAAAGGCAAACAATCCAACCATCATAACGTAGCTGCGATAGAACTCAAAAAACAATGAATCATTAAGATAAAAACCAATGTTTTAACAGCAATTGTTGACACGTCATCAATATATAACAAAATTGGAATAAGATGACAACTATAAATGATTTACAAATATGTTAAAAATAAGTTGAAACTCAAAACTGCAATCAATTCAACCATCAGATAACGGTTAAGATTGAGCTCAAGAAAAACAACTCATTAAGGAAAAAACAAGTGTTTCAAAAAACAATCTGCAACAGAGAATGTCGCGTCATTAACAAAAAGCATATATAGAAATTTTGAATAAGATACCAAGCATAAATGATTTACAAATATGTTAAAAATAATTGAATCTCAAAAGGCAATCAATCATACAAATTAAGTAAAAACGCCGCCAGCCAAGATTGCAGACATGTCATGGAGTCTTTTAGCATCAACACAGCTGCATTGCAGATTTGACTAAAATTTTCCCGCAATAACAACCATAAATTAAAAGGTTGTGGTGACCATTTCGATCACACAAACACAAATGAGACCCAAAGACAATCAAAACAAAATCACATCACAAGGACAGCAACCACCAAAACACCTCGAAAAAATATTTTTTTATATAAAAAAAAAACCCCCAAATTCTCTTCTTTTCCCCTAAATTAATAATAAGTACCCACTAACCAAATAAAAAAAAGTACACCTTTCATCAAAATTAAGATCGAGACTCACAAAAAAAAAGGTAGAATCAAACTCAAAAACCTTGAATCATCATAAATTAACAAAAATGAAAAAATAAAAACCAAGTCAAAATCAAAAACACAGCTAATAATAAGCTGGTAGATATCCAAATTAATTAATTTCAATTAACTTTACCAACTTATCATAATAATCAAAAAAGGAAAAAACATAAACAAAGTACAAAAAAGCGTGGAAATTTCATTACATCAAAACAAAAAAACAAAATAAAAACAAGATTTAGTAGAAAAAAATTGATATATACTTTGCATATAAATTGAGACGGTGAAGAAACAGGGACTACAGTGGTCGCGTTAGAAGGTACAGGCCACATGTGCCGATTGTGTTTCCACTTCTCACCACCGAACCCATGCATAATCCTCCATCTTCCGAATCGATCCAAGCTTCGTCCCTGAAAAGAAACATCAATTCCAAAATCGAATTCTCACAAACCCTAGATTCGAAACAATTCAAAGAAGAAGAAACCCTAGATCAAGCAAGATCTCTTCTTCAAATACAACATGGTTACAAAAAGATCGAATTCGAAGTAAAAAGGGTTGAAAGAGGTAGGTGAATTTTGATTTCTAGGGCTTAGGTGGAAAAAAAGGGGAAATTTGAATTAATTTTTTTTTTTGGGACCGAAGAGAAAGGGAAAGATTTTTTGTTTGTGATGGCTGTGGTGGTGATTGTGAAGATCGATTAACTTTTTTTTTTTTTTTGATTGTGTATGGAAATAGAGAGAATCTGAGAGATTTTCTGCGAAGGAAGCGCGACGATGATGAGAGAGAAAGAGGAAAGAGGAAAGAGAGAGAAGATAGATAGAAAGAAAAGAAAGAGAGGTTGGGTGAGAAGAAGAGTGAGAATCGCGAAAATGTCGAGATTTTGAGACAATAATAATATTGAGAGAAAATTTTGGGTGGTTTTTTATTTTTGTTTTTAAGGTAGTTTCTATGATTGATGTCACAAGTAGGATTTTTAATTTAATTATGACAAGAACAAAATATAAATTTTAAAAAAAACAATCTCAATGAGATGGGTATTAATAATTTGGAATTTGGTCTATTTATGACTAAAATTTGTTTATTTTAGAAAGAGTCTCTCACTTCATTTAAACATTTTTAATGTGTTATTAAATTTTATAGAAATGTATCACTTTTTAAATAAAATATATCTATTTTCTTTTACTT
>JBBPBR010000008.1:1262194-1273336 GCA_037974775.1 Cicer pinnatifidum
AAGTTACTCATATCCATCCTTTCGATTGATCATTGTATTTAATTATTTACTATCAATCCAACTTTTATATTTACATTTATTATTAACTTGATCTCTAAATAAAATGACATTAACCAACAAATTTAAAAAATATTCAACTTATTTAAAATATTTGTAATTTCAAATCTATTTGAGAGTGTTTAATAAAATAATAGTTGAAATTAATTTAGTGATTTATTTAAAATAAAAATAGGAAAACTTCTTTTTATATTTTTTTCCACGTTATATTTGAATTAATTAATTGAAAAATATATTTTATAAACTTTGAATTAATCAATTCAAACGTATATTTTTGTATATTCAAAAAAAAAAAAAATTCTAAAATCTTATTTGATTGATGTGGCCTTGGAACCATGAGAAAAGCCCACTAGAAATCCCTATTAAAATGAAGCCTTAGCTTACATCTTCAATATTGTTTCATCATTTTTCATTCGACCAAAACAACAGTGTTCAAACTTTGTCACCTGTCTTGTCCTATTAATTACAAAAAGTTTCAAACTTCACTTTTCTAAATTCATAATCACTGAGAAAGTGATTCTGCAACTGGGTTTGTTCAATGTGTAACATACATTGTTAAAGTTCAAATTTTGAGTAATTGTTTATTTGAATTTTGTTGTCACTCTCACAACTAAGATCACACACACCCTTTGTGTTTTCTTGCAGTTTTGGAATGGCTGAGGAGAAAGAGGCTTTCTATGTTGTAAAGAAAGGGAATGTTGTTGGCATCTACAAGTCTTTCACTGATATTCAACCTTTACTTTCATCTTCTGTATATATCTTTTTGCAAAGTTTTTTTCTTTTTATTTTTTCTTCATTTGGGTATTTATGCTTTTTGATGTTGATACTTGAACCACTAAATGTAGTTCCTTCATTTCATTTTCATCTTCATTTATGAAGCTTTGACACTAGACACACATGGGATACGACATTGACTTGACACTAGACACACATGGGATACGACATTGATATCGACAAGTAGACATTGATAATAATTTCAAAAATGTAAAAGTGTGGTCGTATGCAATCACGAGTGTCAACTGACATGTGTCTCACACTTGGACGTGTCTTTAATTTGTAATTTTAGAAAATAGAAGTGATTGTATGTAATCATGTGTCTCAACCGACATGTGTGACACTGATATGCGTCTTCAATTTAAAATGTTGGTGCTATGTAGTTTTTTATTTTCTTCTCTCATGCAAAGTTTTTGTCTTTTGAATTTTTTCTTCATTTGGGTCGTTATTCTTTGTGATGTTGAAAACCATTAAATGTAGTTCCTTCTTGTTATGTTCTTCCCTCATGCAATGTCTTTTTCTTTGGATTTTTTCTTTATTTGGTTATGAATGCTCTAATGTTATATGTTATTCCCTCATGCTAAATTTTTGTCTTTGAATTTTTTTCCGTCTGTATTTGGGTTATGTATGCTTTGTGATGTTGAACCACTATTGTTTATAGTATAAGTGCTTATTTATAAATTCTTTCTATATTAAAAAAAAAATAAAGTCAAACTTTTTTATACAAGTGTAAGCTGTTTTCATAAACTATCAAGAACTTTTGTTAATAAGCTGAAAAAAACTTATAGACATATCATAAGTTTTTTCCATAAGCTCTCACAAACAGTTTCACAAGTGTTTATGCACGTAGACAAGCTCAAATAAGCAAATTCAAAGAGACCCTAAATGGAATTCCTTTACAACTAAATTTACATTGAACTTATGGGGTTGGATTTTGCTTATCTCTGAAAACAACCATGTCTTCTTCATTGTTTTGGTTAAAATGAAAATGGGGTGTTCTCAGTTGAGTGTTTGCATTTTCCAAGCAGGTTTCTGGTGAACCTGTACGTGTTTATAAAGGGTACTCTTTACCTCAAAAAACTGAGGAGTATCTTGTCTCTCATGGCCTTAAGGAAGCCACTTACTCTATCAGTGCAGCTCATGTAAATGCTGGTAGTTTTGGACAACTTGTTGCTTGTCCTTATCAGGTTTGAGACATTCTTTGTTCTCATTTTTTGTTCTTCTCTTAAACTTGTTGCAAATTTTGCTCTTATATTGTTAACTTGAACTTTATTTTGTAACTTTACCATTTCCGCTCTTATTATGGTAGATTGTAATGCATAAGGGTTCATCTTCATTTCAATTAAGCTTATACCATTTGTGTATGAGGCAAGTTTGCAGTTGGAAAAAACACAATTTCATGAAGAGATTAATGTTCTTTCAGGATCCATATTCTTCTGATGGAGGAACTGTTATGGCGAATTCCTCTTCAAAGAACTTGCAAGGTGCCATGCAAGTTGATGCTAGTGTGAGTTATCAGCTTTGGAATATCCTCAACTATGAATTTTCACCTTAATATCACCAAAGAAATGCTATTGATTTAAGTAAACCACAATTTGGACATTTATTTGTAAGACGTGAAAGTTAAATGACAAATACACCAACTTGTTAATGTTAATGCCTATGCAACACAAACACCTGATATGGCATTGTCACTGACACATAGATACCAGTAATAATATATGAAAAGGGAGGTGATTGAATGCAATCACATGTGTCAGATATTGACATGTGTCAGACACCAGACACACCTTTGATCTGAAGTGTCTGTAATATTTGCAGTGATTGTGTGCTTGTTTTTATTTACAGAAGGGAGCTGGATCATCTTCATTTTCAACAAAATTTCAAAGGAATCATACACTAAACGGATTACAAGCAGAGTTCTCTACAAATACATGTGTAAGTTTGTTTTGCATTGTTATATATCCTTAAACTCACTATACATCATAATTTTCCAAGTGTGATATTCTTCTACTTGGAGAATCGCTTGATAACACAGACAATCCTTGTGTAGAATGACACAATTAATGTGTCACTTTATAACATAGATAATACAAGTACAATAAAAAATCGTTCTTGTAGCTTTCTTGTACCCTTTACTTTGATGGTGCATCCAAAGGAAATCCTGGACCATCCGGTGCTGGAGCTATACTGCGTGCAGAAGATGGGAAGGTGCATATTTTTGTGCAAGAAATCATTTTTTTAATATATTTATTCTTTGTGAAAGTAGCTAACTCGTAGGTCTATTCGTAGGTGTATCGATTGCGTGAAGGAGTTGGCATTCAAACGAATAATGTTGCTGAATATCGAGCATTAATTTTAGGATTGAAACAAGCAATCAAGAAAGGATATAAGCATATCCATGTTCAAGGAGACTCGTTGCTTGTCTGCAATCAGGTTTGTTATCTATAAAGATACAAAGTATGCTTGTTTCACATTACCCCTTTCTTGCTTTGTGTCTACTTGTTTGTATGTCTGTTTGGATTGACTTATTTGTGCTTATTTACTGGCATAATCACTTACGAGACTGTTTGAGAGAGCTTATGATAACAACTCATGTTATGCCCAAAAGTTCTCAAGGATAAACTATGAAAACAACTTATAGCTTGTATGAAAATAGTTTGACTTCTTTTATTATAAAATTCACATATGCATGATATAAAAACTTAATTAAGTTGTGTTCCCAAACAGTGTCATATTTCACTAATAACGACTATAACCTTTCAATTTTATACTTTTTCTTACCTTTCATTAAGTTGTGTTTGCTTTTGTAAAGATTCAGGGTTTATGGAAAGTAAAAAACCCAAATATGGGTTACTTATGCAATGAGGCCAAGTTGCTGAAGGATAAGTTTCTGTCATTCAAGATCAATCATATTTTTAGGGTACCCTCTTACTCACTTGGTCCTTATATTTGTTTACAAAATATATAAAATTTTAGATAAGTTCCCCTCTCTTGTAGTTGGGTTGAAAACAACACTGTTGTCAAATAGCGACTATGTTGCTTCTATAGTGTAGTAGAATTTTTACAAATTGTTATTTCTGCGATACATGATGTAGTATTAATTGTGTTATTGAATAGCATCTATAGCAACACCATAGCAGTGTAACATAGCACCTTATTCTTTTGTCCTTTTTTCTTACTATTTGAAATCTGTTTATAGATAATATGATTTTTTTTATATGTTCAAGGAGTATAACTCTCAAGCTGATATTCAAGCGAACCGCGCCATAAGTCTCCAAGGTTAGACGTCAAGACTTTTCTGATCCTTTTTTTATGTTTAAAACTTTTTTGTGGTTTCAAAACAGTTTTGACTGTAAATCATTGCAAAATTGATTTAGCAATGATTTGCGGTCAAAATTGTTTTAAAACACAACATTTTTTTTTCTTTCATTTTTTTAAAATTTGGTAGATAATATTGATAAGAGCCTCTTAGCGACCATGTTTGAAAAATTTGATTCAAATTATCTCAAATACTTAGAGAAAAACATTTTAATAAAATTGTAGATGAGAAATACAAAACACACTATAGTCCATATCTCCATCTACAATTGGATTAAGATATTTTTGTGTGAGTAAATTCAAATTAGACATTTTTTGGCTGGACGGGTTGGGAACTCGGTTCGAGTGGCCTAGTGGATCAGCCATGCAGTTGAACCACTGAGAATCGGTGTGACTCGGTCAAAACTGGTTAGAATCGATGACCCGACCAATTTGGTTAACTGGTCGGGTAAATGTGTGTTTTGTTTTTTTAACATCAATACGACTTTGTTCCGATAACTTAAAAAAAAATTCAAATTCAAATTCAAATACAAGATATACTTATCAGATAAAAAATTTCAATACCTAAACTAGTTTAACAATTCCATAAGAAATTTGCTCTATGATGGTAAAACAAAATATACCTTAGATTTTATTTTCATTTGGAAGGGGAACATAAATTTTAAGAGATCTTGAACTTTTGCAGCTGGTCAAGTTGAAGAAGATTGTGAGTCTAATTAATGTTCAACTAGCAGCATGGTCTAACAAAGGTGCTAGTTAAATTTCTAACTATATAAATAATGTAATGTGAAATTTCTTGTATAGTATGTGCCAAACTATTTTGCTTCTAGAGGTTTTACATGTGACACTACATGCCACATGTTAAATACTGTGTTAGCTGTTAATATTTGGATTTGCATTTCTTGTATAGTCTTTGCCTAGCTATTTAAGTATTTGTTGTGTTGAAATTTCTGAGTAATTATTTTCTTACTCCATTCACTTGTTTTGAACTTGAAATTTCTCGCTTTTGTAATAACATGAATGAAGAGTAATTGTTGACTCTAGGAGTAACTCTTCTTTATTTTTTTTCAATACAAAATTTCAATATGTGATTCCTTAAATTAATGTATGTTGAGTTTTCTTTGAGCTGCATGCGATGGTTTTTCACCAAAAAAATTCTACATGTGATGTAACTTTCATGAGCAATGCTATACCATACGAAAATGTTGTGCACGAGATTGGACAAAGGTTCTTAAAAGTAACGGTTATTCTTCATTATACTCATTAACAAAGTTATATTCTTATACATCAATCATATAATATCTGATATAACATTTAATTGATTTTTGTAAATGAAATACATTTTGTTGACTTAATAATGTTTTTTGCAAATGATAAAGAAAGAAATTGATGTAGTAATGTTTTATACACACAATAAAGATGGTAATAAACTATTGTTTGTATGTTTGCTTTTGTAATTAATAAATGGTAAATTCCTAAGTATTCATTAGTTTGGTTGGGTACAAATAACTCTAAGATAAAATCAATTCAAAATTTGAATTAATTAAAAATAAAATAATGATAAGATTTTGTATGACTGGTTGTTAGATATTATACCTAACAAAGTTATATAATATGAGAGTCTTCACCTTAAAAAATCTAAAGCATAGAGGTTTCTTTTGTTTTTTTTGGGGGGGAAATGGCACATTTATTTTTTACTATCAAGGAACAAGAGATAACTTTAACTATCCGTAGAATGATAATTTCCTGTTTTATTGTTTTATTAATGATTGTATTGCTCATCCTTTTTCTTTTCCAAATTAACCATGTTTATTATCATAGTGTCCTCTTTGGATAAAAATAAATACGGTTGAGAGAGAGAGGTGACCTCACTAAAATTATTAAAAAGTAGTTAGTAATCAATTATGCTATTTAAACAAAAAGACTGATATTGTAACATAAAGAATGAAATATAATATCTGTAAAAATGAAATTGATACTAAGAAGAGAATACGAATGATAAAGAAGACAAAACTATACAAATTTACAATGTCAATATTAAAAGTTGTGTCTAAATATCATTTTAATCGGTCAATTAAGAGTTTTTCTAGTACTTTTATAATTATACATGTTATGCTATTGTTTTGTTTTTTAAAAGAAAAAACAGTAAAATGAGTTATTTTAGGAAAGATCATTTCTCTCTAATAAGAAAATGTGTCTATAAAGGTACAATTGTTTTTTTAATTTAATGCTATTGGAACATAAAATTTAATACAAAATAAGACATGAAACAACATTTAATACCTATTGTATCTATGTCTATTTTGTGTCAAGTTTTATGTCCCAATAATATTACCATTCTTTTTTTGACATAGGTGTATAGTTGTTAGGTAATGGAGACAAATATCTTGGGCTAAAGAAGGTTATTGGGCTTAATAGACCCAAAAGTAGCTACACACTACACGAGTATACAAATTTGTAAGATATATAAAAATTAATGATTTGGCAAGAAACTTTGGATAGATAAATAGATAGATATTGTGAAGTGGCAACTTCTTCAAAAGCTACAAAACAAAAACCCATTCGCCATTTTTTCAATCAAAAAATGGCAACGCTACTTTCATCTTCATCTCTTCAATCAATTCGTCTCTCTTCTTTTACACTCTCTACTTCTCATTCTCTTCCATTTTGCACTTTTCATTGCCACTCTCGAATTTCACCTTTCAAGGCACTTACAATCAAGAAGAAACGTAGTTTACTTGTTGCCAAGGCAGTGGAAGATGAAACCCAACAACAAGAACAAGTTGTTACTGAATCTGAACAGCAGCAGCAACCAACATCAACCTCGGAGCAACAACCCGTTGTTGTTCCTATTTCCCCATCAGATACTCTCACCATGCTCTTTCAGGTACAACACCATTCACTCTAGTAAACACCTTTTTTTGCAATGCCCATGTGAAAATTTGTGAGTTTTTGCAATGCCCATGTGTAAAAATTTGATTTTTTTGCGATGCCAATGTGAAAAAAATTTGATTTTTTGCAATGCCCATTTGGCAATTTTTGTTCTTTGATTGATGTAGTGACTCAATTTAATGTATTTGTTGCAATTGGGGGTCCTTAGTTATGTGGGTCATAACATGAAATTAGAATAGTGGTTATTGTGGGTTTTACTTGTTGAAGACATGATGGTGGTTATTGTGGCATTTTTTTGTTGATGCAATGACTTTTAAGATTGATGAAGGCAATAGCTTCTTTTGCAGTTCACAGTTCTGATAAATGCACTTAATGGTGCAGGTTGTGGTTGTAGAGCAGTAGGGTTTGTGAATGCTGAGCGAACTTAGACGAATATATTAGGGTACATAGTAAAATTAGTCTCACAATGAGAATCATATTAGTCTTAGAAACTAGAAAGATGATAATTTCCACAAAAGTCCATTAACTATGCATTCCATTGGTCCAATTATCCTTAGAATGTTGAAGGCTAATTTGAGTGAAGAAATACATATTCAAGGACCTGGATGATAATTCTCATCTTTAAGATATTAATATCACTTACATTATATCTTTCAGCTGCATAATTGAGAGTTTACTCAATAAATTAACCCTAATGTCAAACTAGTTGTCACTAATAAGTGTTTCACATGTCCTTGTTGCCGTGTAGATGAGTAACTTAATATATAATCAATTTTTTGGAGTAATAGAGAGTAGGCTTCTACCAACAATGGGTTGGTCTAAGTGGTGAGGGACTCAAGCCCCTTAAGCTAGTGGTCAGGAATTTGATCTCTGTCTCCTATGTATGGAGAAAGTCTGATGATTAGAATAATCCACCTTGTGTGCCCAATAGGTTCCTCTACGGATATTAGTCATTGTTAAACTTAAAGAGCGGTGGATACTTCGTACTTACAACATGATTACCCAAAAATAAGATATTAGGCTTTCAATAGTATCCTTCATAAGTATTTTTTCCCATTACACTTAGATCTAACGATCAAGCTTAAGATCACAACTTAACGGATTGGAACTTCTTCTACTTAGACCAACACAAACTAGTCATAAATGGGCTTTGAGTCACTGATTATGGACTTGGAATTTTTTTTAAATGATTGTGCAACTGGGTCTTCACCGAGATTTTTTTTAACTTCTTCTATTTTCATATGTTTGAAGGCAGAGGGAACATTGAATGAAGCAGCTGTTCCACCTTTGACCAAAGCTTTAGAGGTAGCTCTATGAACTTTCTTAAATCGCTGTTTCTCCTAGTTCTGTCACTTCAATGTGAATATAAATTTGATGCAAGAAATGAAAGAGGGTGAGGTGGTTCCATGAAACGTAGTGCATCCAATATGGTGTATTAGATTGTCTTTCTTCATTCTTTTATGCATGTTATCATTGTCTTAATGAAATTTTGGGACTCGGCGTCCCTTATACTTATTATTAATGTTCCATTTTTTTTATAGGAGACAGAGGGTGTTACCAATTTGAAGGTTCATCTATATGAGGGACTTGCAACTTTAGAGGTATACTTTAATTTCTTTAATCCAATAGTCAATTGCTAGAAAAGCTTGTTGTTATCCACAATGAAATGAAACTCTAAACCTTTTGTTTTGGATAATTGTTCACCATGAGTTAAACTACTTTGTGCTGCACCCTCACGGGATTGAAATCTTCGAGAATGCTTCATGGTAATTAGGCTTAATTGAAATTTTGATCTCTCTAAATTGGACTATTTGCAATTTTAGTCCTCCATTCTTTTTCGAGCCAATCAAGTCCCTCTATTTTTATAATTAAGAAAATCTAATCCTACTAACAGTTTTAATCTAATAAAATTCTCATTTTCTGTCTAAATAATTGAGAGAGTTTGATTAATTTGAGATATGAGATAATGTTAAAAAACTAGCAGAAATTTGATAAGTTTTGAATAATTTTGTAGAATGTGAGATTAGGGTTTGAATAGAAAAACCTAGGGATTCTTTTGGAATGAAATTTGATCCTTTGATTGGTATGTTTGGGATGGAAATAAGTCAAACAATTTAATTGATTTAAATTATGAATATTTTGATTGGGAAATGATAAATTAAGAGTTTTAAGTGGGAAAAAAAATGATGGAAGGGCTAGTCATAACACTACAAAATTGAACCCATACATTATATGGAGTACAAACAATTATAGAGTGAATAGTCTCATTTTAGTTCCTAAATGTGTAAGGCCTTGTCACTGTAGTCCTTGAATATATCAAAATTACAAAATTATCCTCTAGTGTGTCTTTTATTAGAATTTTATGGATCAAACCGACTAACAAAAAACACATTTGATGACCAAACCAACTTATGAAAGACACATTTGAAAACCAAATTGGTTAACAAAAGATACATTTAGGTATGTTTTTTTTTAATTCTGATACATTGATACGTTGAGGGACTTCTGTGACACATTTGACAACCCTTCATGCATTCCAAAACCAAAATAGTATTTTTACTCAACAATTATCTTGTAATTGAAGTGATGAAACACATTTTACTCTTGATTAATATAAAACTATATGATTTAATAGTTGCAGTTT
Organism: Cicer pinnatifidum; assembly: GCA_037974775.1. Classification (NCBI taxonomy): domain Eukaryota; kingdom Viridiplantae; phylum Streptophyta; class Magnoliopsida; order Fabales; family Fabaceae; genus Cicer; species Cicer pinnatifidum. The sequence continues at coordinate 1,271,883 of JBBPBR010000008.1, forward strand.
TAGTCTTAATTGTAGTTTTAGCCTTTCTATTTTCACTCATTCATCAAATGGGTTCCTCTGTTTTAAAATCTAAAAGTCTCTTATTAGATTTTTTAACAAAAAAATGATGATTTGACATAATTATAATAACATGGCGTACGATCTTATGATGTAAAACCAACTAAATGCATTAATTATTTGTTATTAATTAAATTACAAAAATGAATAATTTCATAATTCCAAATTGATTTTTTTAAAGGGTTTTATTGTAATTTCTTGAGTGTTAATAATTCATAACGTATTCATAAGCCACATAATTTAACATGTGTCGAATCACCATTTTTCAGTTAAACAATCAGAAGTATGGACCAAAACTGTCAAATTTTTAAATAATGGGACTAATTCCACGAATTGGTGAAAATAGAGAGATTAAAATTGCAGTTAAGCATATTTTATATATGCAACGAAGTGTCCATGAGATGTGACATTTAATTAGTTAAATATTATGCAATGAGTTTAATTTTAAATGAATATATTGTTAATGACTTATTTGTGGTGATGTTCAGTTGGAAAAGCAGACAACAATCCAAGCTACAGGAGTGGCTTCTAGTCTTGTAGAAACCATACAAGGTTTAGGTTTCAAATTACAGACATTAAATCTCAGTTTTGATGATGTAGAAGTTGCAGCTACCTAGACTATCTACTGATGTATGAGTAAGAAGAACAACTAAGTTTGAGTGAGAAAATGAAATTTTGAAAATTTGAATGTGAGAGTTTGATCATTTTGTATGAAATTTGTGTAAATGGATACCTTTCCTAATGTCCTAATTAAAAGAATAACTCCCATGCACTCTATACTTGAAAGAATCTAAAATGTTTATGTCTGGTTACATGTTTGGAGCACTTATTGAAGATTCTCGAGGTATAAAATTGATTTTTTATTTATTTATTTATTTTGACAATAGGTATAAAATTGATTTTAACATGTGTTGTTGTTTTTGAATAAAATTGATTTTGTGTTCTAATTAAAATTATAATTTGTAGTTTTTAATTTTAGATGTTATTTTTACATTAAAATTTATTTAACTCATTTTTACATAAATATATACAAATGTAAATTATTTTTAAGTTCAATTCACTTTTAAATAAAATTAATTCATTTAAAATACTTACCATAGAGTAAAAAAAATGGTGTTTATATAAATGAGTGGGTTATCTTTTTTCTTCACTTTCTGTAAGTTTCACATGATAAATTGTATAAAAATAATTCAATGTAATTGAAATATAATGATACAAAGTTATTAATACAATTCATATAAAAATGTTGGATTAAAAAAATTGAGTATTTACTAGAATCTAACGTTTAAAAATTATAAGTGATATGTATATGGTTCAAGATCTATTTACACATCTAGATGAAAGTGGTCCATTGTAAACGACTAAATGCTCTAAGAATATTTTATAGACTCATAGAG
>JBBPBR010000008.1:1275014-1295823 GCA_037974775.1 Cicer pinnatifidum
ATATATATATATATTTATTAAGATAAAGTATAAATAAAAATCAACAACGACTTATGTCGTATTTAATTTAATAATAATATATCTTAAATATTTTTTATTTAATTTAAATTTTATTTTCTATCATTTAATTTATCAGTCATTGAGCATAATTTAGATAATAAATCTAAATCTTTTATAAAATTAAATATAATTAATTACTTTGTTTAACACGAATAATTTTATTTATAATTTATTGGAAAAGGTGCATATAACTTTCTTTTATTAAATAAAATAATAAATTTTAAAATATAATTATATTTAATTTATTAATTTAGACATTTTATCTGTTGATATACACTTTTCAGATATAACTTTATAAACACATAGTTGTGTTTTAGTTTTGTGATGATATTCTGTAGCTGACGTGGTGAAGAAAGAATGGAGGAAAAGCAAAGGAAGTAACCAAGTTCAAGTTGTATTGAAGTTGATAATTGCGATCTCTGCAACCCATTTGATGCTGTTTTAATTTCGTCATAAAGTTGACTTAGAAAAGAGGATACAAATCATCACTCATCAGTCATCAGTACAGTGACAACCTCAATTTGGCTCTTAGTGTCCTTAAACTATGAGCTGTCAACACACTTGCAACTCTTGCATTATATTTTAGTTCATTTGTTACTTCCTACATTGTTCCACAAACTTCATTACTCTTTTTTGGTACATCACATATTCATAATATGTAAATAAACAAAAAATAAAAAATAGTTTTATATTAACTAAATAAAATAATTATTATAATAGTAAGTATAATAAAATTTATATATTTAAATTAAGACAATTAATTTATAACTAACACCAAGTAAATAATTAACTTTTAACTAATTTTATATTTATAATATAAATCAAATTAAAAATCTTTATTCACATGATTGAGATGCTAACAAAAATAAATAAATAAATATGTATATCTAAAATCAAATTTTTATTTTTTATGTTTAACTAATATTAATATATTAAAAATCTTAACTTTAAAAATGAAAAAATAAACAAAAATAATTTTAATAAATACTATCAATTATTGTTATAATTTTAAATAATGTAGAGCCGACCTATTTAATGTCTTAAACGAAATTAAAGTTTTCCAGCAGCTCTTCAACTGCCATTCCTTGATCAAAATAGAGAGCCACTAGTCTTTGACTACTGAGTTCGTCAAACCAAACCAAGTTAGACATGTCATCATGGGTTCTAATTTCTAACATACATCTTACGTAAATGTATGGTCCCAATCATAATTCTAAAAGACATGCCTTGTGTTCAACACTTCAATTTCAATAACATAGTATATAGATTAGTGGCAACTCACACTCTTTTGAAGAAACTAGATATTCTAGTTTAATAGACACAATGTTAAGACTCACGTGGGTTGAAGCTGTATACACCTAAACATTTTCTTGTTCTTGTTGTACTATTTGTACATTAAATTATTAATTAATGTACCTAACTTTTTCTTTTCTTTTCTCACTCCCCAACCTTGACCTTTATATAAATCAAGGTCTAGTAGTTTCTTCAAGTAACACTCACTAGATTGCTCTTCACTCTTCTTTCTTCATTTTTTATCCATGCTCCATAAAATGGTTTCCAAATCCATTTTTCTTCTTGGCATTTTTCTTGTAGTGGCCACTAAGGTATAATCTTTATTTTAGTTTTCACTAACTTACACTAACTTACCCATTAGCACATATATAACCACAAAAAGGTGGTGAAAAATGTATAATTGATTTAGATTTTTTTTTCACTTGAACATACCAATTATTTTCATGATTAAGTGTTTTATTTAACTTGAATTTTATAACAACTTTTATTTTAACATAATATCTTTATTTGCAGGTTTTTTCTTATGATGAAGATCTCAAGATTGTGGTATGTTGTTAACATGTACAAAATTTCCCTTTCTATTTTTGTATGATTCCCTCTAAACATCCTTATCACAAATTCCTTTAATGTTATATTGTCACTATCTAGAAGATTTTATTATCTTTTTAAATAAATAATATTAATAGTGGTAATGTGGTATAATCTAGCTTATTATGCATTTCTTTAAATAAAAAACTTTATTGCAATTCTTCTATTAAAAAACAGATCAACAACTCTGTTTTTCTAGCCCTGTTTTTAGTATTGAACATGCTTATTAAATATTTTTTTTCATGTGATATGCTCAATAATGCCTTCTTATATAGAAGAAAATGAAGTGGAAAAATATGGTTAAAATTAAAAAAAGTCTAATGAAATAAAAAGAGTAATTAATTAACATGGTTAAAATATAGCACACCATTATTCCATTTCACAACTCCACATGGTGCATTGATATTTTTTCTCCTTTTTTAATTTTTTAATATCTTGTTTTTCTTACATTTCCCCACCATAGATATATGTTAGATTTATGTTTTTCTTACAGATCAACAAAGAGAATATAAGACGATATATGTTTTTTTTTTACTAATTAGATGATATATTATATTCATAAAATTAAATAGACTTTATTAAATGGATGTTTGAATTCATAATGAATTTATTAAAATCATAATAAGACAAAACAAAAAATTCACCGTCAATCAAAATATCAACAAAATGTTTAGAAGTTAATATATTTCTTGTAAGAAAATATAAAATTTGGCATTTGGTGCAGGTGAACTATGCAATAAAAGCACCAACTCCTGTGGTGACAAATCCCACACCCCCTTCTCAAGGGAATGCACCCCCAAGTCCTCCTATTGTGAAGGCACCTTCTCCTCCCCCAATAGTGAAAACACCTCCTTATCAATCACCACCTATTGTTAAGCCACCAACTCCACCACCTTATGTCAAGGTACCTCCACCTCCACAACCACCAACAGTGAAGCCTCCTTTTGCTCCAACTCCACCACCAACTCCAATAGTAAAATCATTAAAGGGTAAGTGATTTTTCTTTTTAAGTTTTAACATGTGACCTCTTTTGAAATTTTAAAAAATATTATTTAATATTTTAAAAATCATATTGAATCGATCAATTTAACTAGTTGAACTAAGAATCGACTTAGTGTCGATCTGGTGTTGGTTGGTTTGATTTTTTTTTTATGATACTATTTAAAAAGTTTGATTGGACTCTATTAAATCAGATTAACACAAATTTTAAATGGAGTTGGTTCAATAAATTTTTTTTTTTTTATTTTTATTTTTCTATTTTTTTTTACTTAATTTATTTACTATCATCTATTTCAAACACAACTAAATTGATTGAACCAATTAAACTATAATTTATAGGTCACAATAGTTTGATCTCTAATTCAATTATTAAAATATTAATTTTATATAATCCTTCAATTATATTTTACTATTGTGTCATGTTATAATATTTTTTTTAAATATTAATGTTAATATGTATATATTAAAATATATATAAATGTCTATTTACTTTTTTTTTACTCTTTCAATACATTTTTGTACTCAACTCTTTCAATACATAGTAATTGAATAATAACACTTATACATATGTCTAATCATATTTCCATTTTATTATATTATATGACAAAGTAATTTCTTAAATTCAAATATATATTGTGGTAACATATTAGTGAGACGTGATGAATTAATAATACTTGTAATTTTTATTTTGTGGACAGATTGCTTTCCATTGTGTGATTATAGATGCCAATTGCATTCAAGGAAGAAATTATGCTTGAGAGCATGCGTGACATGTTGTGACCGTTGCAAATGTGTCCCTCCAGGAACTTATGGCAACAGAGAAAAATGTGGCAAATGCTACACTGATATGTTGACTCATGGCAACAAATTTAAGTGTCCATAGATACATATACATCTATCTAATTAATGGTTCCTAAGCTTCTGTAATACTAGTAATTAATTATGCTTGAAATGTTGTTATGTGGTTTAAATTTGCTGGTTAATTAAATAACTTAAGTGACCAGCATTACATTAATATTCAAGTTACTATGTTGTTAAATCAATTAATTATTATATGACTAGTTCAACATGGTTTGTGTTGTCTATGTGATCCAGGAATTTATAATGAAAATAAATGGTATTTAACATGGAAGTACATTTTGCTATTTGAAATTCAGGACTATAATAAATGAAAATGACATTGATAGATTTAATTCGAATTTTTGGGAAGTAGGAACATTTTTTTATTTTTTGAGATCTTATAAAGTGGGTGTGATATTCTTGTTTGGTACTTTTGTTTACATGGATTTATTCATGGGGTCACTCATATAAATCATGCCATCTACCTCTGTCAGATTGGCTTCAATAAAGTCCAACTAATACATTAGAGAACAAATTCTTTCACATTGATTAAAGGTATGTCCTAAAGAAAGATAAGGGGAGAGGACCTGGCTAGTGCCATGTACTACATAGTAAATTAAAGTATATACATTTCAAAAGAAATATTGATATTTTTTTTTTTTAAATTATGTAATAAAAAATTAAAACATAGTCAAATTAATGGGATTTTTTTTTTCTTTGTTTTGAATTTTCCCTTTAAATTAAACTACTTTAAAGAATATATATCAAAATATTATACGTTTTGAACAATACAAAATCGCGTCTTTGAAATATATTCATCCGAAAGAAGTTTTTATTTTGCATCAAGAGAATGTTGTATCTTATAAATGTGACTAAGTGTTGGACTATTTTTTTTTTTTTTAATAATGAGAAGTATTTAACAAATTATTAAAAACTAAATATTAATAATTAAACTAAAATATACTTAAATGTTAAAAAAAAAAATCTAAATTAATAAAACATTAATTTTAATTAAATGTCTACGTCCATCTAAATGTCCCACATTTAGTAGTAGGTTGTTGATTACGTTAATGTCTTTGAATGAGTTAAGTTTATTTTAGTTTGTCATCATTTTCTTTATATTTCTCGTCGTTGTCCTCAACTATTGATGGATGTGTGGAACCCAAAGTCTTGATAACTTACATGTGCATTAGAGCTACTCTCACTTTTCTTTCTAAAATTTGACAACTTGGGATAATACATGGAATCATACGAATCATTGATTGATTCGAGAGTTGTGTATTAACTTTCAACAAATTATAAAAAACTTGAGTTCTATCGAGTGATCGAGAATTTGTATGTCAAACATTGAGGAGACATAATATGGAATCAACATTTCTCTAGGGATATGTAGATAGAGTGGTGGTGAACCATAGTATGGAATATATGAATGTGTATAAAGTGTGAAGGTGCAACGGTGGTGGAGAATAATATGAAATAGACGATTTTGCTTGTGAGGCATGAGTTGTGTTATTGTTGGTATTCAAGTGTATTTTGGCTTAACTATTAATAATTTTTTTAATTTTTAATAATTTGTTTAATACTTATCATTTTTAAAAATTAAAAAAAAAAAATAGTTTAACACATAATCGCAATCTAATGATGCAATCTTCTACTTATATAAAAATATGTATTCTCTTCGCATGATTGCATCTTGAGAATACGAAATGATACTAATTTTTAAAAGTATAACATTTTAGTATTTTTTTTTTAAAATAATGTATTTTAAATGTTTTGTGAAAAATAAAGACATTGAAGAAAAAAAATCCAATTAATAGATATTTTTAGAATATTCAATATTAATAATTCATTTGAGATTGATGGATTACATCATATATATTTAAAATAAAATTTAATAGAGCACTTGCGATTTGTTGTATCTAAATTTTGTATTAAAAAACTACCAAAGTCTTGACGCGTTTGTATGTTACAAGAAAGGTTGACGCGTTCGTTGACTTTGCTATACATTATATTCCTTGGTAATTTCTTTTTATTTTATTTTATAAAAATACTCCTTTGTAATTTCTTTGTTATTATGGTTTTAAAACATTTCCTATACCTTTCCTATGAGTTTCCTTTGTTTCTCCCAAAAAGACTTTTCACTCACTATTTATTTATTTATTATGTATTTATTTATATATATAAACAACACATACACCATCACAATTCACAACCTTCTATTTTTCCACAACTTGCTTCTTATTCTCTGTCTACTAAATTATGCATAATGGTCCAACTGTAAGTCACGAATTGCTTTCTTTTGTTTTCATTTTTTTTAAACTTAATTTGTTGGGTTTTGTTTGTTTTACATGAAAAATTCATTAAAGAAAAATAAATATAAATTTCTGATGTATCTTTCGTCTTTACAAATAATAGTATACAAGTTTTTACTTTTAATTCATTTCTGAAATTTTGTTGGATTATTTTGAAAAAATGTTATTTGAAACAATACTTAGTAGTTGGTGTGCAATGTGTATGAATCAATGTTCTATACTTCAAAATACTAAATTTGATTCCTATTTATTTAAAAAATGTTATTGTGATACAATTTGATTTTTTTTCTCTCTCTTTTAATCGTAGCATTAGTTATAAATGGTGTAATTTTATAAGATATTAAAATACGATAGTTTTTAATTTTTTTTAATTTCAAATATCGTTCTCTAATATTTTGTGTTCCTTTTTGGTTTTAGATTTAGCAGCGGAATAGAGCTTGCACCTTTGGTGACAAATTCTGGTCTTCTTCGAAGAACATGGAAAGTTATCACATCTCATCACGAAGATATTGTTTGTAATGTTGGTGTGGGACTATCATGGAAAATTTATAAAGAACCAAATAGTGATGTTACAATTATAGCATTTGAGGCTACCCCATCAAATTCTCTCAATCTTCAACATGAATTGGTTTCATCTACTAAACTCAAGGAGAAAAATTTCTTTCATTTTGAGTTTTTGTGTACCCAAAAAAATCCACTTTTTTCTCTTAACAATAATGTAGTTTCACTATTTTGTGAAAATTATCAAAAGCTTGAGCAATTGAAGTTTGAGGTACAACTCTTCCTTTCTCTTGTCATTACTCTCACCCTCTTGTGATTTTGGTAAATGACATAAATTATTTCTATGATCAAAGAAAAATTAAGACAATTTCCACATAAGCATGACATAAAGGGTATTCGTTGCTTTTTTTATATGCACTTGTAAATATTTTTTGAAAACCTTCGATTTTTAGATGTTACTCTAATAATCTAAAATTTGGCCAAAAGATATAAACATTTAAATGAGTATTAATAAAAACATTCTACTACATTTTTTCTTTGAAGATAAATACAATCATAAGAATAGTGTAGATATTGTTAAATATGATTTTGTTCCTATTTTAACCCTTATAATTAAAAATCCTAATGCAGATTAATAGCTGCCCTCAATTGATAATTACTGGACATGCTCTTGGAGGATCAATTGCTTCTCTCTTCACTTTATTACTATTAGATGCCATTGACTCAAAAAAGAAAAAATTACTTTGCATTACTTTTGGTTCTCCATTAATTGGTGACAAAAGATTACAAGAAGCAATATCACATAGTTCTACATGGAATTCTTGTTTTCTAAATGTTGTCTCTTGCAATGATCCACTTCCAAGGAAGTTCATCAAAGATCCTCACACTAGTAGTTCTTACATGCCCTTTGGAATATTTCTTATGTGTTATGATACATACTCTACTTGTTTTGAGAATCATGATTCCATTTTGGCACTTCTTGAGAGTTCAATTCATGACCAAAATCAAGTGTTTCATTCAATAGAGTATGGAAATATTGTTGAAAGTCTCTATCACAAAGCAATTTGTAAGGACATCATCACAACACAAGCTCAAGACATGAATTTTTCTAATTCACTACATGCAAGTATTAGCTTGCAGTTGGGTGCACTAGGATTGACACCATATATTCAGGTAAATCAATATCTTTTAGCAATTTTGCATTTTCAATCATTGTTGCGTTGCAGTTATTACTACTAGAAAAAATTGAAATAGTCACGTAAATTTAAAGATAAAAAAAGACAAAAAGTTGTCTCAAATTTCATTGTGTTATAGACTTCAAATTTAATACACAATTTTTTTTTTTTTTTATGTTTCTAATTATCTTAGTTGTTCAACTTTTTCTAGCAATAGATATCAAATCCATATTTCAACTCTTAGTTATTTAATTAACTTGATTTTTAACCAAAAATATTATTAGAGATATTTTGTATGTAATTAGACAACTAAGTATATGGTATGTCCAATCTTTATTTATTGATCTTTTTCTCTAAAATTGATTTTTCAGAAGCAACAGGACATTGATATCATTAATTTGCTGAGAATGATTGAGACCTTAGAGAAAAAATTCATTATCCAAAAGAGGGGAAAATTTGATCAATCTAGGAAATTGAATTTAGTGAAGGTAGACATGGCTCAACTTGAATGGTACAAGAAGAACTCTAAAAATAGAAACATAGGATACTATGATAGCTACAAGAAAATGTACTTAACAAGTGACCATAATGTTGTTCAATTCCAAAAAAATCTCACAAACTATTGGAAAAAAATGGTTGAAGAATCATTGTTGAAGCCTCAGCAAGAAGACATGTCTCTTCGTATTCGCTGGCTCTACGGCGGAACTACTTATAGGAGAATGGTTGAACCATTAGATATTGCTCAATACTATGTCAATGGTGGTAAAGACTATGTGACTAAAGCAAGATCTAGACACTACAAACAATTAGAGGATTGGCTCATAGAAGATGCAACAACAACAAAAAGTGGATCAAACAAAGTAACTAGAGAAAATGTGGAATCAATTTTAACTCTAGATTCTTGCTTTTGGGCACATGTTGAAGAGGCTCTTATTTCATGCAAACAATTGAAAGGTGTAAAATTTAGTGTCATAGAAAAGGAAGATGCAAAAAGAAAATTGGTTGAATTTGAGAATTATGTTTATGGATTGCTCATGGAATATGCAGTGTCACCAGAGATTTTTCTTAGTGAAAGTAGCTATATGGAATGGTGGAATGAGTATAAGGAAATTAAGGGAACTTCATATAGTTCATCACTCACACGTTTTATGAGCAACGCTTACAATTATAATGTGCAATATGTTAAAGGAACTTATAATTTTGGTTGAAAAATTGTAACCATCCTTGTGATTTAGCAATGTACAATAAAGTGGGACTTCTTTACCTTTGTTGATTTTGGGTTGAGATCTTATAATTCTCTTTTGTGTAGTGATATTGATAGTTGTTGCAAGTCTCCTTCCCAAAGAAATGTCGAAAGACTATCATGTACTTTTATTGCATTATTACATCCAAAAGACATGTTTTAACAAAGAATATTTTGAAATATGCATCTCCTAGTAGCCATCTGGCATAAAAAATATCAGCTGCTCCCTGAATATTTTACCTACCAAAGGTATATAATTCAATGCACAAAATGAATGACATTCTTGTAAAAAGCTTGATCTTCAGTATAATTGTCTGTAGGTGTGCCTCCAAGGCTAAGAGCAATTAATCATGGTTATAATCATACTCTATGAAGTCAGTATACAATGGAGAGCCATCCTCTGCCAAGTGAAGTAGGGAAAAACATTCATCACAAAAATAACAAGGGTTTTCTGGTGTCCATTTGTCGTCTACCGTGACCTTTGTAGCTCTGAATATTTTGCAAACATGACATTTCTGAAAACGCATCTTCAGTTGAAAAGTGACTATTGGATAAACAGCCCGATTATGTACATCATCGACATGAATTAACCTCATATCTCGTATTACTAACGTATGGGTACAATCGCCCTGCAGGTGGACAGAGAACACATCACATTCATCATATTCTGATTTATAATAAAACAGTTATCAATTTGGCCACATTAAAACAGAACAAAATAAAACTTATGGATTCTTTACTATGTTTGATGCATATTAAAAATAAAACAGAACACGACATGAAGTTAAAAATGTGAAATATTTTAATTTGATGGAACCAAACAAAACAGTCGGAACAGGCAATGTACAATTACCATTCTTGCATCAAACGTTACTGAAGTTTTTTTGCCTTTTCCCTTGAGAGGCATAGTACAATTGAAACATAACAAAACCTCAACAAAACTTCCTTTTCAATTACCATAAGGCAAGTGTCTCATTTAAAACTAAGTTTTAAAAATAACATAAAGAAGTCAACAACCAAACAGTAAAGCCACAACAGAAAAAAGAAGGTACCTGATGACAATAAAGGTATCCAGCACCAAGTCGAAAGCTTAAGTCACAAAAACGTATCTTTTGCATCTCAATAGATGAGAAACGAGGCATGTGTGATACAGATGCTTCCCCCACGACTGCCTTTTGTTTCTGCTGTAGTTCCCCATTTACAATATATTCCCATTTCTTCTGTGCCTCCTCCTTGGAGTTTCGAAGCCAATCCATTATGGGTTTCGTCAAATCAATAGCAGATGGATCCCTCAAATCAGTGTAAAATACATCCTACAAAGAACTAGTTTTTCATTAAATTCATTGAAGAAATAATCATATTGTTACAAGAGGAAGTATAGGTGAATACCTCAATGAGAAAATAACCAGAAGGATCATGTTGCCCAGCTTTTTGCATAACCTGGTCTGTCGAGCAACAGATCTTGTCCCTCAATCCAGTTAAGGTCTGCGCACCATGAACTAGCAACTCTTGGGTCTACCCAAAAGAAAAAGAACAAAGAGGCTCTACATGTTAATTTTGATAGTAGTTATCTAAGATTCATTTTCAAAATTAGGTATTGAATTTTATTCTCATTGCGTTGGCATAGCACTACATACCTTGACACCTTTTCGAACATTATGGTAAATCTCCACAGAGAGAAGAATTTCTTGATGCTGCACAGGTATGTGTTCCTGAAGGTCCACTGTGTCGACCTGCCAAATATTAAACCAGAACAATGATAGGGGATATGGACATGAAAAAAGAAGGGGAACGCATACAAGTGACACAACTTCAATACTGGTTTGAAAATATCACATTATCACTTCAAATGTTTTTCAAGTTCTTCTATTGTGTTAATAAAGTTCAAGTTTGTTAGGATTAGAAAAGAACATTTATTTAGAAGAAATAATAGCTATTATAATTAAAATATCATGGAAGTCCCATTACAAACTTTGCATTAAACCAACCTAAGTTAGTAGTTGAACACATTACACATGTGATTTGCACAAGGGTACAAAAAGAAGAAATCAAATGCATCCCCAATAGAAGGAACCCTCAAATAACTCCTGATCTGATTTCTAATTTGTGTTTTTAGTTGGTTGTAGACTTCTTCACTTTGAGATAAAATTCAAACAAAGATTTAATCTAACTGAAAAAGGTATCTTGACATGCAATATAGAAAGGCAAAAGTGTAGAAGGCATACATAAAAGAGGCTGCAACACTTTAATAATTTCTTTAACTTATCTGAAAGTAGGATACAGCAGTAAAGTGTTTCATATAGAACAGAATAAACGATATATGAATGAAGCAATAATCAAATACGAATATCAGGCAACCTTTCTGACAGAACTTGTGGACCTAAGAGACATCATCCTTTCGGTTCTTACTGATTTGTCGGCAGAGTCATTCATCCTGAAAACAGGACTAAACCAAAGGACAAGACACCTGAATTAGATGTGATATATACAATGGAATAAACACATAACTATTTACAATACTGACTCAAATGAATGAAGTCTGACTTCCGCCTTGTCTTCTTCCTGCTTCTGTTTGATTTTAACAATGTTCTCCACCTTTTCTATACAGTTATTCTGGAAATCAATCAAATATAAGAGAAACATAACCCCCAAAAAATACAAGGATGGATATAGATATAATTTTTTGATGAAACGTATAAAATATTAAACAAGCTTTAAGAATTTTTCAATATCTGAATAAACAGATCAGGGCACACGTTCATCTCAAAGTCCAATGTGAAGCAGCTTCTAACAGTTAGCATTATCTGACTAACTTATTCTAACCACAAAGTAAAATTATATGCGACAACAAGTAAGGAAATGGGTATCGGGTGTGGACACACTTCACAGGCCTACTAAACTAACTTATACCCATTTGATCATGAGCTGACAAGATCTAACATTCCAATTGGAACATAAGACTTCATGTCTCAGGCTTTATAGTGAAGAGGGGAAAAAAATATAAACATCAAATATTTACATAGAAACATAAATGCTTTTAGAGAATTAACATACATCAAGAATGGAATTATTTGTTCCACTTCTCTTTCTCCTGTTCTTCTTCTGACACCTGCAACCAAATCCAACAAGAATTTCTTTACTCCTTATGTTTACTGCAACAAGAAGTTGACTTGAGAGTGTATGGGATGCAGTAATTCACTATTGCTAGGCCTGTGTATATGCATTACTTATGTTTACTGCAACAAGAAGTTGACTTGAGAGTGTATGGGATGCAGTAATTCACTATTGCTAGGCCTGTGTATATGCATTTACACTAATGAATTCAGAACAAGTGTAGTACAACTATATAACTCCCTAACACTATAAAAGTTTCACACATACATACAATTACAACTGTCATTCTAATCCATTCTCTAAGGCCGAGACATTGTAGAACCTTGCACTGAATTAAATTCAACTAACAGTACGGGGAAGCAAGGAACTAAATTCCGCGTAGTATTAATCTGCGCATAAGATAAGAATAACAGAGAGAAAAAGGAGGGGAAGTGACTGACCCTGCATTAGGTTGGTTCAAAAGTGGTGGATGATTTTCGTTGTTCTCACTACCCTGTAATAACAAATTGATTAAAGTGATAGATAAACATAAACCGTATTAAAATTAAAGAATTACATACAAAATTTTCGAGAAGAGCATACCTCAAGAACTTGTTTCAAAGCCATGTCCATTAACTCATGCTCTGTAAATACTTTAAGGTCATCGACCCTGTAAAGATATGACAAAATTAGTGAACAAAGATAAATGTGGAGAGTGAGTTGTAGTAGACAATAGAGGAAGAGTGCATACAAGATATCATGATGAGAAGAAGAATCTTGAGGTAACTCGGCTTCTAGATTCTGCATAAGGACAAATATAAAATAAAATAATGGAAGATTGAGGGAAATGGAAGAGAAAGCTGAGAGAGAAAGTGAAACCTGAAGTTCAGTTAGAAGAGAATCCTGAAAAAGAGGAACCCTGGTGACGGAGCCAACCATATTGGAGACGTAAATGGGTCCACCCCTCGGAATGGGGATTGAAGGATTGCATTCTCCTCCGTCTGCAATCGGAATTGAACATTCGAATTCATCCATTATTGTAGCTGGATGATTCAGATTGAATCGTGAATGAAAACACCAAATCACTGCACTGCACCGACTCTGACTTGTGTAAACCGCTCACCTCAAAATAATGAGTTGAGCCTCCAACCTTCTACTATTTAGTGGTGCACATCACTCTCATCAAATACCCCAATTCCTAAATAGCATATCCAAAATCCTCACATTAATCTATTTACTCAAAATTTTCAGCGGGGGCAGTATAGACTTTATATTAGCTGTGAATTTTCCTATGAAGATAGTAGAAGATAGAAATAGATAGATATTAGATAACACCAAACGAAAATACAAAAATAGCAACAAAAGAAACATACACTTCTAATCAAAGAAAACAAACCAAGTACACAACTAGGGATGGGAATAGGCTAGGCAGTCCGTAGGGGCCTATGGCCTGGCCTATTTCAGGTCTGGCCTGGCCTGTTTAATAAAAAGGCTAGGCTCAGGCTGTTTTTAAAGCCTATTTATGTAAATAGGTCAGGCTCAGGCTTTTAAAAAAGCCTATTAGGCCTGACACGCCGGCCTATATATATTATATTATTTTTTCTAATTTCCAATACTATTTATTTGTTACCTTTATATTTTATAAAAATCAATATTATTTCTTTGTTATCTTTATATTAATATATAAACTTGGAAACTCTAATTGTCTATTACTACTGAATATGAGTTTGTTTGAGAGGATTTGTTTAGAGGTAATATTTCTAGTTGTTTGAGAGATAATAATGGGTGCCTTTGTTTGATAGACCATAGATACATATGCACATATATCTAATGGCTCCTAAGCTTATGTAATAGTAATTATGGGTTTAAAATTGCTGGTTTATTAAATAACTTAGGGTCAGTTTGGCAAGGCCAAAAAACAAGCTTATAGTGGATAGCTTATAACATTAAAGCTAATAGCCCTGTTTGGTAACTGTTTTTCCTCACGAGCTTATAGCGTTTTTTTTATATGCTACTTGAAGTAGTGTTTGAGCTTATAACGTTTCACTTTTTCTCCTTTTTTACCCTGGTTGTCTTAATTGAAATTTTTTAAATATTAATTAAAAATATATTTTTCACGTCATTTTATACTTTTCAACTAGTTGAACAGCTGATTTTACCAAATACTTCAAATTAAATCAGCTATCCACTGTTAGCTAGCTTATGTGGATAGCTAGCTTATTTACTATTAGCTATTTTTCCCAAACAGAGCCTTAGTGACCGGCGTTACATTATGGATGATACTATATTGTAATCAATTACTACTAGTTCAACACAGTTTGTGTTGGCATGTGATCCAGGAATTTATAACAACAACTAACAATTCTTTGCTGAAGAGTATCAAATATCAACGCACTTAACAATCACCAAAACCCCCCAATTTTGAATATATAAAAACCCTAACAATAATTCCACACCACAATTATATTACTGATAGTCTCAATTGCATAACATATCAACCAATTTATCACAATTAGAATCATATAAAAAAATCACAAAAACTTAAACAGTGAAATTTTTAGATTCATTACCTTGCTGAGTTGCAGTTATGTTCACTGTTGGTGGCTTGGATTGCGCCACGGTGAATGGCCGAACAGAAGCAGTTAGTTTGGTGGAGTGAGAAAGAAAGAAACAGGTCGCATGCGCCAAAGAGAAGGAAGGAGGGAGATGGGATCGGTCGCGTGCGGCGATGGCGGCGCCTGGGAGGCCGCCGTCGGCGAGCAGTAGATGATGGTGAAGAAGAGAGAATATGGAGAGTATAATGTGAGTTTGAATATAGGTTGCAAATCTTAGGGTTATAATTGTAATTTTTTAAAATTTAGGAAAATATCAAATTGGTCTTAACCAAATATTTGTTAAATTATATTTGAGGAGAATATCATGGATTATCATTAAAATTTTAATTACATGTGCACGATGATCTATGAAAGTTCAAATAAAATAATTGTTGCAACCATTAAAACATGAGAAAATGATTAATTTATAGTTTATGTATCATCAATGATTGATAAAGTTTATTAGTAGACAGGATTTGGAATATCCCTTAAAAAAAGAGACCCACTGTGTTGACTTCACCAAATAGTACCCTTCTTTGCAATTTGCATAGGCATCAACTATATGCAAAGACTATAGTTCTTCTCCTCCTTCAACCATTTAATACATTATTATCTCAATTTGCCAATAACACACAGCATCACATAAGCTTCTATACTTCAACTTATTATTAATCTTTCAAGCACCATGATACAACTTAAACTGTAAGTAGTATAATATTAAACCATTATTATTTCTTCTTTATTTTATTTTATTTATTTTTTATTTTTACCAAAATTACATGAACTAGTAATTCATTTGCATAAATTTTATTTTCTTTTATTTATTATTCACTTTGTATTGTGGTTTCAGATTTAGCAACGGAATTGAACTTTCATCTTTTGTGACAAGTTGTGAAATTCTAAAGAAATCATGGAGTGTTATCTCATCTAGTTATGAAGACATAGTTTCAAAAGTTGGTGTTGGATTGTGTTGGAAAATTTATAAAGAACAAAGTTCTGATTTGACAATTATAGCCTTTGAAGCCACTTCAGATTCTTCTTTCAATCTTAAAAGTGATTTGATTTCATCTTCTGATCTTAAAGGGAAGAATTTTCTTCACTTTGAGTTTTTGTGTTATAAGGGCAACACTTTTTTCTCTCTTAACAATGCTGCTGTTTCAATATTTTGTGAAAATATTCAGAAGCTTGATCAGTTGAAATCTGAGGTACACACCCCTTTTTTCTGTTTTGATTTATTTTCTGAGTTTTGATTCTAATTGAATTTAAAAATGAATTATATTAAAAAAAAATATCAATTTTGCTGCAAATCTAGTGCTTGGTGTGTAAACTGGTAAAGGATTATTCAATGTTAATAACACTTTTTTTAATTGAATTTGAGCTGTTTAACTTTCCAATTTGTATTTGTTAATAGTTGATTAGGAGGTTATTTGAGGTAGTTATTCTGTTATCTCCTTATAATTGAATGTAACCTCTTTGAGAGATATTCTGTAAAGCATATGAAAGGCTTGTAATATGGTTCAATTGAGATAATTAGAATGATAATTTTTCTCATATGACACTATTTTATATTTTCTAAATTGTTCTCTAAGTCAATAATCATAGAAGAACTTTGCAGAATCTGTTCATAACAGTATTGATCACCAGAATATTAAACTGCTTAACTTTGCAAATTACTATTTAAGAATAAAACAGACTGAAAAGCAAAATGTAAAGGGGATTTTATTTTTATTCTTTGTTTTGCATAAAAGTAATGATGATGATTGTATGTTCATGTCTTCAAAATATTGTAAACCTTTTGGATGTTTATGTTTATAGTTACTGGACAATCTCCAAATCATAATCCTTATATAACAATCTTAATGCAGATTTTAAGTAACAATCCATTGACTCCATTGATTATTACTGGACAAGGTCTTGGAGGAACAGTTGCATCTCTCTTCACAATATCACTATTAGATAATATTGGTTCAACAAAGAATAGACCACTGTGCATCACATTTGGTTCACCCCTTGTTGGGGACAAGAAATTACAACAATCCATATCACGTAGTTCAAATTGGAATTCTTGCTTTATAAACATTTTGTCATGCAAAGATTCTCTTCCAAGGCTATTCATCACAAATTACATGCCTTTTGGAACATTTATCTTTTGTTCTGATTTTGATTCTACTTGTTTTGAGAATCCTGATTCTAGTTTGGAAATTCTTGTTACGTTAAGCAAAATACATGTTCAAAATCGAGGATTTCGATCGGTTGATTATGGAAATATAATCGAAAATCTCAAACGTAAAGCGATTTGCAAGGATTTTTCTGGTTTGGTCAGAGATAAGACTCATTCAGATTCACTTGCAATTAGTATCAGTTTGCAGTTGCAGCATGCATTAGGATTGACACCACTCATTCTGGTATGTGAATTTCTTCTATTTATTCTAAAATTTGACATTTCTAACACTTAAGGATGAATTTAGAGAAGTTTATTTATGTTAACTTTAGACTCATAATTTATATCATACTACTAGTCCTAGTAAACTCAAAGTTTTTCTAACCTCATTTCTGAATTTAACTTTGGTTGCAGCAACGACATAACATTGATATCAATGTTCTTGAAACAAAGATAAAAAAACTAGAAGAAAGATTCATCTTTCAAAAGAGGATATCATTTGATCCATCAAAGAAATTGAATCAAATGAAAGGCCACATGGCTCAACTTGAATGGTACAAAAAGGAAACAAAAAACCACCACATAGGTTACTATGATAGCTACAAAAACATGAACTCACCATTTGATCATGATGTTGTTGAGTTTCATAAAAAGCTCACAATTTATTGGGAAAAAATGGTTGAAGAAGTTGAGAT
The DNA here is from genome assembly GCA_037974775.1 of Cicer pinnatifidum. Lineage (NCBI taxonomy): Eukaryota > Viridiplantae > Streptophyta > Magnoliopsida > Fabales > Fabaceae > Cicer > Cicer pinnatifidum. The sequence goes on from JBBPBR010000008.1 coordinate 1,292,569, forward strand.
GAAACCTCAAAAAGAAGGCGCGGCTTTTTGCACGGTATGGCTCTACGGCGGAACTACTTATAGAAGAATGGTTGAGCCTCTAGTCATTGCTCAATACTATAAAGAAGGTGGTAGAGATTATGTGAATAAAAAAAGGTCTAAACATTTCAAACAATTGGAGGAATGGTTGAAAAAAAGTTCAAAAAATGCTCAAAATGAATTAAATAGTACATGTAAGAAGAATGTGGAAGTTATTTTGACTATAGACTCTTGCTTTTGGGCACATGTTGAAGAGGCTATACTTGCATGCAAAGAATTGAGGGTTGTGAAAGACAAAGATGAGGCATTGAAGAAATTGGTTGAATTTGAAAACTATGTTTATGGATTGCTTAAGGATTATGCAGTGTCTCCTGAAATTTTTTTGAGGCAAAGTAGCTATATGCATTGGTGGAATGATTATAAAGGTATTAAGGGATCTTCATACACTTCAAAACTTGCTAACTTCATGAATGATGCTAGAAAGCTTAAACAATATGCTTTGGGAGTTTATGATTTTCCCTAAAATACAAACAAGCGTGGCTGTCACAATTGCGATGTCGTTACGGATATGAATTGCAATTGCAAACCAATTTAGAACTAATGCATAATAAAATGAGACTCATATATGTAAATAGATTTGTTTTGGTCCGTAGATAAAATGGTAAAAAAAACTCGAACACAATTGTAAAGTTTTAAGTTCACATTCAAGACATAGTCTACAACCTAATGATATCAACATTTGTCAGTTGAGTTAGGTCTTCCAGATCATATCTGTAAATAAATTAGGACTTCATCACAATATTATAAAACTTTTTGGTATTACCTTTGTCAATTTTAGGCAAGGATTTTCCTTTTCTTTCAGTGTTGTGAATTATCTTAAATAGAAACTTTGTATCTTTGTTTTCTCTTCAAATCGACATTCTTTCTCAGAGAAATTCTTCATTCACAAATTATACTTGGTTAAATTAATTAGGTGGTTATGTTATTTTGTTTTAAAAACTCAATTGTAAGATAGCCAATGGCATACAAAATACAAAATAATTAAATGATGTGGAAGATTAATATCTTTGTGTCATGAAGACAAATAAAGTAACTAACTTAGAATTAACAAAAATAGTAAAGATGACTGATCCTTGTAGACAAGAAAGAAAATAGTTATAGAAGATTTTTACAAATAATTTATTTTTAATCAAAGATCATTAGATTCTTAAATTCAACTATGATAAATTTTAAATTAACCATTTAATTATGTATTCAATAAACTTTAAGTTTATGGTATACAAAAAATGTATTATAAATTTTAAATTTAATATACTATAAATTCAAAGTTTACTACTATTATTTATGGTAGGAAAGCAAAAGAGAATTGTTTAAAATAGAATAAATATAAGATTATCCTACCAATGTATAGTTCAAAAAAAACCCTCAATGCTTTTGATCCATTTGGAGTAATTGATCATACCATTGAAAAAAATTTGACATATTTGTAAAAAAAATTAATAATTATCATTTCTAATATTATATTAACCTATTTTTTATTATTTATACTCTTAATTAATATTTATCTACATGACTCTAAGGGTATTATTTTTTTATATTAATTGATAATAAGAAACAAACAAACAAAGTAATAATTATTTTTTTATATTAATGACTCACAGTCTTGATGGTCGGCTGCAATAGAAATTATGCGACGTTAAAAGCTATGTTACTAAAACTACAAAAAAAAAATAAGTAAATAAAAAAAATATAAAAGAGAATTTTGTTTGTTTAAATGAAAAAAAAATAGTATTATAAGATTACCCTGCCAATTATAGGAATAGATATTTATAATTATTTTGAGTAACCTGTCAGCAGTTCACAGCTCACAGCTGAAACCGAGTGATATCCCCACTCCAGCTCCATTCCACTCACACTCTAAAATCAATCACACATCCCGTGATCAACGCACCACACTTCACCACGTGTCCTCATCATTTTCCTCAACAAAACCCCTCTTCATCCCTTCACTCTCCAAAACAAACAACAACAACAACAATGGCATCATCATCATCATCAACAACATTACTCTCATTGTTCTTCTTCCTCTTCCTCAACCTCAACCTCTCCGAATCAAGACTCACACTTGACTACTACCAAAATACATGCCCTCAATTCCAACAAATCGTCCAACAAACCATAACCTCCAAACAGATCCAATCACCAACAACTGCCGCCGCCACACTCCGTCTCTTCCTCCACGACTGCCTCCTCCCTAACGGCTGCGACTCCTCCATCCTCCTCTCTTCAACTCCCTTCACTAAAACCGAACGCGACAATGACATCAACCTCTCTCTTCCAGGTGATATTAGAATCACAAGTTGTTGTAGCTTTTGGTGATAGTAATTAATTGAATAATATTTTTTATATTATATCAATTTTAAACTCAATATTTTTTTTTAATTATTTTTCTCAGGAGATGCTTTCGACGTCATTGTACGCATCAAAACCGCACTCGAACTTGCTTGTCCAAACACCGTTTCTTGCTCCGATATCCTGGTAACCGCCACACGCGACCTTCTAATCATGCTCGGTGGTCCCCACTTTAACGTCTACCTCGGCCGCCGTGACGGTCGTTCTTCTATCTCAACCACCGTGAATGGTTTTCTCCCAAAACCTACAATGTCAATTTCGGAAATAACAAAAATCTTCACGAATCGAGGTTTCACCGTTGAAGAAATGGTTGCTCTTTCGGGTGCACACACCGTTGGGTTTTCTCATTGTTCTGAATTCAGTTCAGAAATCTATAATAATTCATCTTCGATTTCGAGTTCTTATAATCCTCGTTTTGTTGAAGGGTTAAGAAAAGCGTGTGGTGATTATAGAAATAATCCGAGTTTATCTGTTTTTAATGATATAATGACGCCGAATAAGTTTGATAATGTTTACTTTCAGAACCTCCCTAAAGGATTGGGGGTGTTGAAATCAGATCATGGCTTGTTTAGTGATCCAATAACGAGGCCTTTTGTGGAAACCTTTGCGGCGGATCAAGATAGGTTTTTTAGGGTTTTTGCTAAGTCAATGGAAAAGCTTAGTCTTTTGGGGGTTAAAACTGGAAGGAGAGGTGAGATCAGAAGAAGGTGTGATCAAATTAATTAATTCTTGTTCATCTTGTTAATTTCTTATGGATTTTTATTTTTGTTTTTTGGAAAAATTAAAACTTCACTTTTATTCGGTCTCTTTTTTTTTTTTTTTTTG
>JBBPBR010000008.1:1301726-1322632 GCA_037974775.1 Cicer pinnatifidum
TTAAAATCGATTTTTTTTAAAAAAAAAATTCTTAAAATTCTCTGATATTTTTTTCGATAAAAAAATAATTTACAATTTTTTTAATTAAAAAACAAAAAAACTTGTGGTGGATTACTTTCATAGCTAGTAATTGTCAATTCATATAATTCAGTTAAAGGTGAGAATGAGAAAGTAACTTTTCATGCTCATACATGATTAATTGATTATCAAAGAACCACTAATCTAGTTGAAATTGGTTGAGAGTAACAAAAATTAAAGAATACAATTTGAACTTTTTATGGTAGAACTTTATGTATCCCCGCATGCTAAAAATTTGTGTGCAAAAGAAAAGAAAAAGAAAAGGTAGACATAAAAAGGAAGCATAACCAAGTACAACCTCTAATTAAGTGAAGGAATAAAGTGATAGCATAAGCATATAAGTATATGCACCAATAGTCCCTTGGCACTTTCCACCCCAAAAATCTTCAACTTTAATAATCTTCCTATTTTTTAATTCCACCAAGAATAACATCCCCCTTCTTTATTTCTCCTGCTGCATAAAAATAAAACTAAGAAATAAACTATTTTACATGAGAATCCATTGATTTTTCTTTGCCTATATACATAAACCAAAAGAAAAAAGAAAAAAAAAAGTATTTCCATTTTTCCATTCTCCACCCAACTTCAAAACAAGATAACAATGGAAAAATTTCAAAAATATAAAATAAAGTAGCATGACTTCCAATTTTCAACCAATTGGACTTCAACAACATTGACTAGACAAAAAAAAAATCCATAGTTACATTAAAAATATATTTGAAAATAAAAATCTCAACTGTATTCATAACTCGGTCGAGTTAGGAGTCGACTCACCCAACCCACTACTAAGTCGACGACTGAACCCCGAGTCGAGCAACTCCTCCCAATCCACCTCATCATCTTCTACCTCCTTCGCTTCCATCATCTCCAATATCCTCCTAACTTTCTCATTAGCACTCTCACTTTTCATTTTCTCCATCTTTTGCAACACTTCCACCAATCTAACCTCCTTCGCCACCGCTTTAAACCTCAACCCACCGTAACTCAGTGCATACAAAACCCCAACACAACTCTCTCGAGTCAACTCGGACTCCAACTCGGTCCCACCTAACAACCCCACCAAATACTCCAGAACACCCGCATCCAACATTGCAGCCCGACCATCCGACCCGAAACCTAAATTACCCAAAATCAACAAAATCGGGTCAATTTGACCCGACTTAACCATCCCAAAAAGAACCGAAACAAATCCAAGTTTAACCATCTTAACTCTATTACTCCTCACTAAAGACAAATGATAAAGTGCCAAAGCCGAATCATGGCGCGTCCTTTCACTCTCACATTTAAGCGCGTGAAGCAAAGGCGAAAGTGCACCTAAAACACCAATAGCAGTTTTATTATCATCATCAAGCGCTAAACTAAAGAACACACAACAAGCGTGTTCCCGCGATTCAGACGATCCAAATTTTAATACATCGATCAACGGTGGAACAAATCCTGACCGTACGATCTTCACCTTGTTGACTTTCTCAAGCGATAAATTGACCAATGAAGCAAGAGCGTTGACTTTTATAATTTCGTCTTTAGACGAAATTAGAGTACGAAGAAAAGAGAGTATCCTATTGGTGCAAAGTTGAACTCTAGTTTCAACTTTCGTTCTCGTGATTTTTCTTAGAGAGATTAAAGCTTCTTCAATTATGAAATTTTGAGAGTTTCTTAGTTTGGTTACGATTTCTTCTTCTTCTGGTGTTGTGGAAGGTTCGATTTCGGAGGAAGAAGGTGAAGAGTAAGAGAAACTTTGAAGTGGTGGCGTTGTTGTTGATGATGATGACGTGGCAGTTGCAATGGATTCATTTGAACTTGAGTACGAGGTTTTTCGTGGTGATGTAATTGAGATTGAGATTGGTCGTTTTTTTTCTTTGTCGTGTTTCTCTAAAACGACGTCGTTTTGGTTTATTTGATGTTTTATTGAAATTAATTTGCGTACGAGATTTTCGGTAGTGGTTAGGTTTGGGTTGGTTTGGAATTGGGCTTGGGTTTGGGCTTGGGCTTGGGTCCATTTGAAAATTGAGGATTTGAGATTGAGATTAGGGATTAGGGTTGTGAAATTGGGGGTGGTGCCATCAGAAAGTTGAGGGGTAAAGTTGAGATTTTGACAGGCTTGGATGGAGGTTCGGTCGAAGGAATGGCCAGAGGAGACAATTACAGGGTCGGACATTAAAGAACCGGAAATGGGGCATAGAAATTCTTGAGGTGGGTTTTGGGTTTTTGTTGTGTTGAAGAATATCATCATCTTTTTCCATTGTAGTTTTGGATTTGTTGTTGTTGTTTTGATTGGTTTTGATGATTGTTTTTTCTCTAATTGTGGTAATTCCTTTTTTGCACCTCCCTTTTTTTTGGTTGTGTTTTTGTGAATCTCCATGAATTGGTTCAAATTGAAGAATGAGTCACTCTTTATGTGTTTGTTAATGAAGTTGGTGTGTTTTGTTTTGGGTAAGTGTGAAGAACAAGTTGTTTAGTGAGTTGAGATTGAGTATGAATGGAGATTTCATTGTTTGAGATGTTCAAAGTTAGAGGCTAGAACTTTAAACTCTAATGATGTTGTATTGAAGAGAGTTTTAAAACAAAGGGAAAGGTTGATTTGATAGGGAACATGAACATGTTAGTGTATTGGCTTTTTAGGTGTTGATTTGGTGTGAGGAAGAAAAAGGGAGAAAATGGTTGTGTGAGGAAAATGATGAATTATGGTTGTAGATGCAAAGAAAAGTGTGGGGGATTGGAGAGTTTTGATTGATTCCTTTGCTTTTGAATAATCAACGTGAAAAGCTTGTAAGGTTGAGTGATGTTGTTCCAAATAAACTAATTTTTTTAAGCCATTAAAAATCACATAAATGCTTTTTGTTTACAAACTTATCTACACATTTCAGATTCATTAAAAATATTTACAATTTTACCTATAGTACCTCGAATAAAAATGCTAGGAAATCCTTTTTTTTTTGTTGCATTATCTATATTTTTTATAGTGATTTTTTATTTATTATATCTTAAATGAGTGCAAATGAATGAAAAACACAACAAAGGCATGCAAATTAATAGTTCTTAAACAATTTGTGTCTTTATTTTCTTCTTAAGTTTTTCTTGATACTATTCGAATTGGTCAGGTATTTTTTATGTAAAAGTTTAGTACAGATGCATATAGGGCAATAGAAAATGACTCCTTCGAATGTTGCCAGCTTTATGAGGTTAGAACTAAGAACAATTTTAGCCTTTTACGCAATTTTGAACAATCAAATTAATTAAGGAATGCCAACATCGTTTACAACATGCCAATAATCATAATAACCATGATATACTAAGTAGGTATTTGGATTAATCAAAATTCATGGAATTAGAATAAAATTTAAATTTAAAAATACGAATAAAAAGAATATTTAAAATACCTTGTACAGAGTTTTTTAGACAATAGTTGTATTTCATATAATTATAGTTGGTTTCTGCTTTTCTTATACTATATTGGTTTTTTGCTTCTTATATTATAAAAGAAATAAAAAAATTTCATTTTAGTATTTTAAAAACCTTTATCAATCAAGTTTTCCTTAGTCTAAGTTTATAACGTTTTTTAATTAAGTTATAGGGGAGAAGTATTTATCTTTGTTAATGACTAATCTCTACTAAAAAAATCTGATTAACCATTTAATAGAATTTTCCTTCTAATTTTTTTCATCAATAAAATTTAAACTCGAAATCTTAGTTAAGACCAGTTCCACTTGAGCAATGTATGAGTAAAAAGCTGCACTATTTATTATTAGAAAATTAATACAAAGTTGAACCAATGTGCCTAAATTATGGCCAAATAGTAGGATGTTTTTCTTTTGTCTCTCCCCTACCCCACCTTCACTTTGCAAATGCAAGTTTAATTTTAGGACAAAAATTTTAAGTGGTTGCTTAGATTTTTTTCAAGGATAAAAAATAACTAAAATTAATTCATACTTTTTTTAAATAAAACTTAAGTAAATTAACACATTTAAACTATCGGTCGTTTAATTTAATTTTGTATATCTATGATTATTCAATTTATTAATTATAGATGGTAATTTAAACAATAATATAATTTTTTTCTTTGAATTGCATAAATTAGGTATCATTAACTACTTTTATTAATATGCATAGTTTGATAAAACTTTATTTATAATTTATTTGAAAAAGAGTACTGCTTAATTTATTAGCATGGTTTTTTTTTCTTTCTAATATTAGCATGGAGAATTGTTTTTACCAACTAATTAACCCAAGGAAACCACAATTTGGTATATGATTATATTTATAGCAATCTTAATCGCTAAGTCTATGTAGCACTGAGCACAATTATATAAAACTTTATGAGAGTTGTAAGATAAAAAAAAATAAAATAAAACTTTATGAGAGTTGTAGGCTGGACTTATTAGATATATCACTCTCACTTTTCTAAAAGTGATTGATTCCTTTTGCATTTTCCTGTCCCACACCATTCACGTTCATGACATAACTATAGATCTCGAGTGTTTTCTTTTATCTTTACATTATTTAAATTATATAAATTTTAGCTAAAGCTTTTTTTATTTTATTTTTTTATTTTTTTTATGGTAGTATCTTAGCTTAAACTTTAACATCATACAATTATCGAGTTTTACATTCGTCCATAAGTAGATTCATAATTTTGTTCCATGTTGCCTTAAGCTCCTATCTTACATCATAGTTAACTATTACTAATCAAGACAATACAATTAAGAAACTTTAATTAGTTATAAAAAGAAACTCTTTAAAAAACAAATACTCTAGTTATTGACTGGATGTATACAATAACGTTGTTTTGGTTTTATATATGTTCCCACATGTTATATATATGTTTTAAAATATCATAATATCATACATTAAATAATACTTACAGATTTAATATTGGAATTGTATTGTGGTTTTTAGGAAACCACTATAATTAGAGTCTTTTAACACCGCAATGACTCTACAAAGTATATCTATATAAACTAATTTAATCTATTAGTCTAACTATGAGATTAATCTTTCGAGTGTTTAGGTTGCAATTTAAAAATCTTAGTATCTTATGTGAAGAAATTGTTGTTGATAGATCACACAACCTTTTGAGAGTGAAAATATCACATATCAATATTGTTTTAGATTAAAGCAAATGAAAGAGTAAAACTTTTTCATGGAGTGTAAAAAGATTTATCCTAACAATCAAATATACATAATTGATTAGGTGGTTATTTATTAATGATAATTATAAATTTTTAATGAGATGATAAAATTAAATATTTATATTTGCTTTTAGTGTAAAATTTATTTATACTATAGTGCACTATTTATTTTCACACATATATAATTATAGATTCTAAATTATCAATTAATTAATATAGCATACTATCTTGGAATGAAATATAACCAAAAATTGTAATTGAAAAATCAATATATCTAATCTTAATTTTTAACTATACAATTAAATTTTCATACACTATTTTTACTTATATTTCTTTTCGAAAGGAATTGTAATCAAATTATTTAAGTCTTACTAATATAATTTATTTTATGCGTTTTCTGTTTAAATTTCATACACAACAAATCTAACCATGTCTCACCACGAAGATATATCACGTATTTTTTTTTTAAAAAAAAAAACTCATTCGAGTAGATCAATTTGAACATATTTTAGATGCTTTTAAAAGTATTAGGGGAAGAGCAGAAGTTTTGCAAGAGGCTTTTAAGTAATACTTTTTTGGAGGCCCAAAACATTCCATGACTTTAAGAAAGTTTTCCTTTGGACCCCCACCATTAGCCATGTACCCCCAAAATTTTTCTAAAATACCAAAACTACCCTCAAGTGGTTTTTAACTATTTCAAATACAGTAAAGGTAAAAAAAAATTTCACTAAGTTGCCATTTACCCCAGCCGTAAAAAAGATTTCCGGTAGGCTGTAGTTTTCCGGTAGTTACCGGAATACTTGGAACAAGATTTCCGGTACAGACAAAACTTCCGGAAATGTCAAAAACAAGTTTTCCGGTACAGATGATTTTTCTCCTGTACCGGAAAACTTAATCCTCAAGTATTCCGGTACAGAAGAGGTTTCCGGAAAACTTCATATATAAGTTTTCCGGTACAGACCTTTTTTTTTTAAATTTTTTTTAATTTTTTTTATTTTTTTTTGATTTTTTTTAAATGTTAACAGGTATGGATAATCCACTACTATTAATGGACAAAACATGCGTCGATACTACACATATTTTTGACACAGATCAGGTATGAATAAATATATTTAATATTAATATTATAAAAATAAATGTTTGTGAATAATTATAGTTATTTAATTTCAGATATTTGATTCAAGGGATACTGTTGTGAAATGGGCAAAAGAAACTGGTATAAAAAATAAAGTTACTGTTATTATCAGAAGATCAGATATAGAGACGGGTGAGAAAGGACGGAGAAATAAATTAATATTAGGTTGTGACAAAGGGGGAAAATACAAGTGTGCTGCTAGTTCTATTCGAAGTTCAACAAAAAAATGTGATTGTCCTTTCAAGCTTAGATCAAAACCATTAAAAGATGGTTCAGGATGGATTGTTAAAGTAATTTGTGGAATTCACAACCATGAATTACCTGATACTTTGGAGGGGCATGCATATGTTGGACGCTTAGATGAAGAAGAAAGAAAGCATGTTCATGAATTAACAAAATATAATGTTGCACCGAGACATATATTAATCTCATTGCAAGACCGAGATAAGAGTAATGCTACTAAGATCTCACAAATATATAAACAGAGAAGTATGATTCGATTGCAAGTGAGATGTAATAGAACAGAGATACAACATTTATTCAAGTTAATTGAAGATGCAAAATATGTGTGCTGGAATAGAATGCATAAAGACTCCAATGTTATGAGAGATATTTTCTGGGCGCATCCAGATTCAGTGAAATTGTTGAATTTGTTTCCGATTGTGTTGATTATGGATAGTACTTACAAAACCAATAAATACAAAACCAATAAATACAGAATGCCCTCCTGTATAAGATCACCGATCTGCTGTAGGATAGGTGTCGGCTGTGAAGTAGAAGCATCTGCACTGGTGGGCGGTACACTATAATTCGGCACCTGAGGTACACCATCTGGTCGCACAAGCAATGGATGAGACACCCGATAGAACCACTCCAGATATCCATCTTCACACTCGGATGGATATGTAGCTGGACGAAGCTTGTGAAACAGCTCTGTCACTGTCGTCACATATCCCAACCATTCCACGTCTACATCAAATAATCTAGCAGGATCTGGAAGTGGCGGTGAAGGAATATACTGGATATATCCAAACTGTCTCAAACACCTCTCTGGTAGATATTTGACTACAGTGCTACACGATCGGATGTGGCCAGTATAAAGCGTGATATCATCAAAAGGAATGACACCCCTGTGATTCTCCCATGGTCTCCATATAACATCCGTCGGTGTCAATGCATCAATAATAGTTCTGTATTCATCAACCTTATGCTTGCCTTGCTTGTAGCACCATCTATTCATTCGGGCAATGCATTCCACGTCAGCACCCTGATCACCTCTATTACAAATATTTGGAAAATATTCGTAAATCCAACACTGTTACAATGGCAAAATATTAAATAATTAATACTAATAATTAAATATAACATAAATAACTTAAATTAATAATTAAATATAATTGATACTAATATATAATTGATACCTGAAACAGCGTCATATATCCACCTAGCTGTTTGGTGTCATAATAGCAGGCATCTGAGAGATAGTCATAAAGCACCACTAGTGCAGCAGTACCCCATGCATATTTATCTGTACCCTCTAAATATCTGAATAATGGAAGGTATTTCGCATCAACTAGAGTATGACTCTTATCAGCGAAAATAGTACTCCCAACTAAATTCAACATATACGCCCTAGCAGCACAGTCAAACCTCTCTGCTGCACACTGCCTTCTAAACACATCCTTCAACCAATCCAATCTATAGTGTGCACCTCTAGTCTTTTTGGTCTCCTCCCAAATCTCTTCTGTAGTCACTCCTACTAGATGGACGACAAGATTACACGCCGCTACTCTATCTACATCAGGTGGACTGTAGAACTCACCCCTAATAGGTAATCCGAGAAGATTGGCAACATCATCCAAAGTGATCGTCATTTCACCAAATGGCATGTGAAATGACGATGTCTCAGAATGCCACCTCTCAACAAACGCAGATATCAGGTTGTTGTCGATCATCTTCAAACTACCTCGTTGTAATGGGTTCAGACCTGACAAATTCACCCAATTCTCTATGGGTCTCGGAAGTACCGGCGGAGTAAATTGCTGCATTTTCTTCCCATGCGCAGCAATTTTCAACAATGGTCGCTCCTGTATACAAAAAAAGTAAATGACATTAAAATTTAATTTAGACAACAAATATCAATATCAATAAATTTAAATATTTTTAATGCATTATAAGTAATAATTAATTTAATATACCTGACCAAACCATATTCTAGCTGAAACATGATAACGGTATCGTGTAAGGACAGACAAATCATAAGGCCCTCCAGGATACCGTGTCAGCTCACCAGGTCCCTCAGCTCGATCATGTTCCTCCTCCATATGCTCTCCCTTATGAGCAGGTGCAGCCTCTTCCTGCTCAACTACATCCACCTGCTCGTGCACCACCTGCTCATGTACATCTTCCTCATGCACTATAAAAGGCTCCCCCTGATCATGATGTCCCTCATCGTCGTCTTCAATAATCATACGTCGTCTTCTCCTAGAAGCTGTCGGTCGAATCCTCTCTGGTGGATTCATCGGAGTCGATGTAGAAGTCTCAGTGTCCCGTGTAACGCGTATGATTTTGCCGTCTCTTCCTCGTGCATCCACTGAAAAATAAAAATATTAAAATAAATAAACGACAATAATATAAAATTTTAATAAATAAAAAAAAAGGAAAAAAAAAATTCATCAAACTTCCGGAAAACTTGGATATCAAGTTTTCCGGTAACTTCCGGAAATGTTGCCAATGAAGTTTTCCGGAACACACTCTGTACCGGATAAGTCAAAAATAAGTTTTCCGGAATACGCTCTGTACCGGAAAACTTCATTGAAAGATTTCCGGTAGTCCCTTCTGTACCGGAAAACTCACAACCAACATTTCCGGAGTTGTGCTCTGTACCGGAATACTTAATTTTCAAGTTTTCCGGAAGTTTTGGAAAAAAACTCACTATTTGTTCCGGAAAAGTGAAAACGTAAAATGATAATTTTTGGCAGATTTTATTATTTATATGAGGGCAAAATGGTCATTTCGCTGTCATTTTGGGGGTATAGGTACAAGGCAGTGGGTACAAAGGAAAATTTTCTGACTTTAATGGCCTCCCAATTGAACCAGCCCAATATTATACACAATGTTGTGCGAATGAAGTTCAATTGAAAGTTGGGTTTGGTTTTGAAAATGCATGAATTCAAACTCTACACGACTTGTGATGGCATGACTATGCATAACATCATACAATACAAAAGCTTGACGGTAGTAAGCTACACATGATTAACGTATCTTTGTGAGTTTGGAACAAGTTTTAAATTCATCCAAAATTTGTTCTATATGTAACTATCTTTTGAACAATTATGTCACTTTGTATAATAGGTCTTAGGTACTCGAGGTAATTTACAGTACCTACATTCCTAATAATTTTTTTTATTTATGATTTATTTTGTCATATCACTACATCTTCAATTTTGATTGAACTCATAATAAAAAAAGATATAAAACAAAATATCAAATGTAAAAAAAAAAAAAAAGAAACCGATTGGATTAGCGCGTAGACGCCAAAACGGAACACATACATAATTGGACGGTTGTTATAAATTATAATTACTAGAATGTTCGGTTATGTGGTGACGTGTGAAATACGTAACCAATAACATAACTTAGGCCCCAAGCTATTATTCTAAACCTATAAATACAACTCTTCCTTTTTCTTTTCTTCATTCTTTACATTCTTGTTTTCGATATTAAAATTTCACAACTAAAAGTCATTAAATCAATCTATGGCAGCAGGTGGAACAGAAGCTTTCCCAGATTTGGGTAAACATTGTCAACATCGTCATTGTAACCAGCTCGATTTCCTTCCTTTCACTTGTGATGGTTGCAAACAGGTATTTTATTTAATTAATTAATTAATTATTATTATTATTATTATTATTATTATTATTATTATTATTATTCTTGCATAGTTTAAATTTATCACACATTATTCTTTTATTATTGACCTAACTTGTATTTTTTCTACAAAAAGTTATTAGTTCATTAACCAAATTAAATAAGTTAAATTATTGTTCTGAGAAAAGTTAAATTAAGTGATTATATTCAAGTGGTTAATGAACTTTAGTTAAAGTCAAACTAATTAGAAGTTATTGAATTCAAAATATAGCTGAAACAATTTTTGACAAGACAATACGAGTTAACAATTACGAATTAATTCAGGATTAATGATTAGAATTTGATGCACGTACAAAGCACAAATTATATAATCAATGTATAGTAGTAAGCTTCTAATATGGAACTACAAAAGTGACTAACATGATCTGTAATGACAGGTGTTTTGTGTAGAACATAGATCCTACAAATCTCATGAATGTTCGAAATCCGACCACAACAGCAGAAAAGTGGTTGTTTGCGAAGAATGTTCAATGTCCATGGAGATCACAGGCAACATGGGAGAAACCGAAGATAGGATCTTGAAGAAGCACCAGAGTTCAGGGAAATGTGACCCCAACAAGAAGAAGAAACCAATTTGCCCTGTTAAACGTTGCAAAGAGGTTTTGACATTTTCAAACACCAGTACCTGTAAAACTTGCCACACGAAAGTGTGTCTCAAGCATCGTTTTTCGGCTGATCATGCTTGTAGTAGAGGAGATTCGACTTCATCCTCAGCAACCATTGTTGGAAATGGAAGATGGAATAATATGTTTTTGGCTTCTTTGGCTTCAAGGAATGGTCAAGATTGTGCCAAAAAACCAGGAACTCGTTCTACTACTTCTCCTCCTAGTACTCCTTCTGTTAAGGCTTGTTGATTGTGTATTGTTTAATGTGTTAATACATTTGAGTCTTGTGTGGTTTGATGTATTTGGAATGATCCACTGCTTTTAAGTGCAATTTGAATACTAAAACTTACATCTCTTCATCTCTCAGTCATTATATTAATCTAACAATAACGAAAACAATTTCGACAAAGAGATATAATGTTTAAACATCGAAACATATTGTTTCGAGATTTGTTTTGCATTTTAAGATGGGTTTAACAATTCCATCAAATACTTACGTATTTATAAACCAATTTTACAATCAAATAGAATAGTTCAAAGAACGTCAATAAGACTTAGTTCAACGGTCAATGTCAATATTATTAAATTGAATATTTGTTTATGGTAACCAGAGATCTACACAAAGTGAATTTACTTGTGTTGTTTGTCACTTGTAAACAAAATATATTTCATAGAACTATCTTTAAGAGAGTATGAAAGTAAACTCAGTAATTTGTAGACATTCAAAAATTATTTTTATCATTTTTTTCCATATATTTAGATTGTAAGATAAGTTGAAGTAACTCTTCTAAACACCTGCTTTATGCAGTTGTGAAATTAATATGTCACAGTATGAGTTAGGCCATTTAGAAAGAGCACAGATGAAAAAATTACATGTGATTTTGGTAAATAGAAAATATATTACCTACATATCGGTACACCTTTCTCTTCTATTGTCTTTCAAAAGATACAGATTGAAACAATTAACACAAGTATATTATTGATACACAATAATCTGTGTTACATATTTGCTGTTGATTCTTTAATTTCATCCAATGTGATAGTCTGCAAGGCAAGAAAAATGTTGCATTTAATTTAACTTTAGCGAAGAAAATATAACAATCTAATAAAAAAGTGTTTGTGTCATGTTAAGGAGCAAAATCAACAGGGCAAACATACATAAATAGCAGAAATTATGAGAACCAAAATCAAAATTTTGACAAATTGACTCTCAGAATTACCTGTTCATTGCCGGCAAAATCGTTATCGGGAGTGAGAAAAAGCATGCAATGGCACTCCTTCCTACCAAACAAAATCACAATGACTTCAAAATAAGATTGAAGAAAATTGCAGTTTGCTAAAAAACTTCACTACGCTAAAGTGTTATTGTAGCACCTTTATAGCTGCTATTTAACAATACTTAGTACTAAATGGTGTATCACCAAACAATAGCAATTTGTTCAAAATTCCAGTATGCAATAGCTCTATACCGCTGCTATAGACGTTATTTGTCAACACTAGTCATTATGTATTCATCTCTAAGTCGAAAAACAATATAACCAATGGATAACATTTGCCAAGAATGACATATAAGCTGTTTCCTAAACATTATTAATAAATTAAAAATTAACTGATATAAACAAGCATATGCTAAAGATGCAGCTTCAAACTTGATTACTTTAAGGTCTAGGAAGGAAAATAAATTCTTGCTAGTTTTAAAGATGTCCCTACCTCTCTCTCATGGGAACGCACGGGCAATTCCAAAATCCATGCGCAGCCTCAGCAGCTTTATCGTCATAATGCCTAAAATACAATGATTTTGGGCGTAGGTTTAGGAAGTTAGAAGACATTAACATTGATCAAACATATATATGCAGCCACCCTACCAGAACAATAGAATTAAGAAAGAAAAAAAATCTTTACAATGAGGTAAAGTAGCAAGTATTTACCGGCAAGGGCACAACGGCGCACCCAATGAATCCTTATGGTCAGCCAACCCCTGTTCCAAAAGAGAAATAAAACAATTAAGAAATATATCAAAAAAAATTCCGAATTAGTTTTTAGTCATGCAGATTCTGGCTTAGAAATCAAATGTGATATTACATGTCAACGGTAATGAACCAAAACTAGATAATTTATATCGTGTCTATCCCCAATATTCGATATTTCAAACCATGTAATCTAATGAAACTTTTGTTCCTAGTTCCCAACACATGACACATGATCAGTTGCACAAGTAGGAACATATAGAAGTGGCATTTTCCATAGCAAAAGAATAAAAACAAAATCCATTCAGGATACTCTAAAACCAGAAAAGTGTGAATATAATAAGGTTCAAAAACACTGAACTGCAATGAGAAGATGCCACCATGGATTAATACCAAATATCAACATGTAAAAAGCCTTTGTATATAAAAAAACAACTTAGTGTTTGGTTAAAATCAATATAAAACTGCAACTAGTTTGGATGTTACAATATAAAACTGCAATTCAGTATTCTATGATGATCATCATCAAATTAGTTTGTCATGACTCGTGATATTATCATACTTTCCAAAAAGAATGTGCCAACCATAGTAAGAAAAGATAAAATCATAAAAGACAAATACCAGACCAAAAATTATAAAAACCACCCTGAAAATCTTGATGTAAAACAGCAAATCATGAGCACAAGCAAAAAAGCACTTTCACCAGTAAGTAGTTTAAGTATATGAAACCCCTACATTCTCAAATTTCAAATTGTATAGAAGGGGTGCGTTTTTATGGATCCTAATATCTTTACAATAAAACTAGTACCGCTACCAACTTCTGACATATCAAACAAACTAACATGATGGCCTCTTAGAGTTGTCAACATATGAATTGCTTGACAAAGCTGTATAAGTAAATTTAGGGGGAAACTGATTAATGGCAATAACATATTCTAGCACAATAACATATTCTGTACAAATAATGCAGTGCAACCTAGTAGTATAAGTCTCTGTGTACACTGCACTAACACACAGTACACACTACTAAACATAGATCAGTGTTGTTAACCACAGATCGCAGAAAATAGAGGTTTGTTTAAATTATAATATGCAACAGTGCTATAGCACCACTGTAGCTGCTATTTGACAATATTTTGTACTAAATAGCGTATCGCAAAACAATAGTGATTTGTTCAAATTTCACTATATTATAGCGCTGCTATAGAACAACAATGATACAGATCCCAAAAGGAAAACTAAAATTCAAGTATAAATAAGCCCTTTTTATATTTCTTAAAATTATTTTAATATACATTGAAATGCAATATTGCCAAAAATAATGAATCCTCCATGATAATAGATAACAATCAAAACTCTCTGACATTGCAAGACTTAATGCACCAAGATTTGCATATAAAACTAAAGGAATATGAAATTGAAATATTTATTTGGTAATGTGTGCTATTCAAACAAGAAAGAAAAATATCTATGAAGCAAATAAAATCATATTAAAAAGAGAATATATATGCCAAAGAGTTAAAGATAGAGAATGTACCTTGATAACAACAGAAGTTACTCCTTTGTCAACACAAAAGAATGTTTCAGATTTCCGGGCATATTGCTCTGAGAACTTCCTCATAATTTCAACGGATTTATCCGATGGTTCCACTGAAAGAACCAGCATATTATTTCTATAGAAATGAAATTTTATCAAATCACCGAAATTGAAAGCACAACCATTACAAAATTTGGTCACAGAAAACTGACATTCAAACAAAGAAATTAAAAAAAGAAAATAGGGCCATAGTTTTGAGCAATGTTACAAAAGTTGAACCACTTATTCAAACAAGGACTAGGGCAATTGGCCGTTGTCAAGAAGTCAGTTACCGATTAAACTGGTATATATTAAAACAGTTCAAAAAAACGCATACCTGTAAATTCCATACTTTAAATATTCTAAAATATTGATACCATACTTCACAATTCATGCCACAATTCAATAATCATTTGCAAATTTATATTTAACTTAATGGTTCAAATATAGAACATCATTTATAACCTATGAAGCACAAGCATATACATAGACACTGGACACGACAGGTAGACATTGACAATGTACAAATATAGCACACAGCGAGCACACATGTGCATCATTAAAAAATATATAAATTGAGAATCAAGATTTATATATACATCGTCATACAAACCTAACTTGTTAAGTATTACGTTTTCCCTATGATAACGAGTCTCACCAAAAAACGCAATGAGACATCAACATACAATTTGAAAGTTTCTTTACAAAAAAGACTCCAAGGCAAGCTGATGACTACTAACTATTGAACTATGTGTTTCACCATCAGTCCATGTATCTAATACCTAAAAACTAAAAAGGAGCTAATCAATTTAAGAGCTTTCATCCCCTTGTGGATCATCATCATTTAAAAATTTGAAAATTTTGTTACCAACTGTTTTTCCTTTTCATGTCTTGCTGAAATAAGTGTTGTCTATGGCAGATATCAGATATCAGATTATGGCGGCCAGCAAAAATCCTCCATAAAAACATGGTGTGGCGGACTACGGCAGAAACATGGAAAGTATAATATGTGTTGCAGCCTATGGTAGCTGGCACAAAATTCGCTATGCTATAATGCCATGGCGAAAGCTCGACAACACTAGCTGAAATTGATGTGCTGCTTAGGTGTTGGGGATGTGTTCAAGCCATCCATGTCTGACCCCAAAAAATATTTTTATTTCTAACACCAGAATGGAGTGTACGAGACGCGTCGGGTACTCAGACGCCCTTCAACATAAAATGTATATTTTACAAAATTATAACCATCAACAATTTTATAAGAACAATTAACCACTTGACAATATTATCCATTATTATTAGATTTTTCTAATTGCATCATTATCTAATAATAATATGAGTCATAATACTGGTTTCCATAACTAACCAGCTCAAATTGATTTCTAATTTCCAAAACAATTTTCTTAAAAATAAATTATAAACAAAACTAATTTATTATTCTTATTTCCACCTTCACATGTTTACACAAATGTGCAACTGACAACATTTCCTTTTACGAGTTCAAAATTATGCCAAAACCCAAAAAAGCTTTCAAATTTAACCTGAAGTTCAACATCAAATCCAAATCAAGAAAAAACAAATTAATTTCATGAGAAAACTCAAAATTTCAGAACTCGAGCATTTCAACAAACACCTTGTGGATAACACAGTGATTCAACTAAACACACACAAAAACAACACTTAGTGCATTGATTCAAAATACCGAATAAAACTTAAATGGGGTAAGAAAAACTGAAATCAGAATCGAATTAGAGAACAAAAAAGAGTATGAAAAAAAGTAAAAATATTTGAACGAAGTTTACTACCTTGAGCTCGTACGACGGTGGGATTACGGCGTCGCCGGAGAGGGGAAGCGACGGAAGAAACGGAGAAAGCGAAGGTGGAAGCTTGAGTGGTCATTGCTGGTGAATTGGTTTATGCGACAAAAGGAAAATGATTATCAAGTTTCCGAAACAACGTTGTGCTCTGCGTTTTTATTTTCTTTATGTTTATTTTATTATTTTTTATTTTGCAAAATAGTTAAAACTCAAAATGAGTCAAAAATTAAAAGTAATTACTGATGTATATATTTATTCAATTTCCTAGATATTTGCCGAAAATAAATTTTAAAATGTGATAATACTAATTACTATTTTTATTTGGTTTTCTTAGGAAAAGTATCTTATCTTAATAATGATAATCTAAAGTTCCGCTTTAGGAAAAGAAAATCAAAATTTCATACTCTCAATTAGTTTTATTTAATTAAGGTTTATAAACTATTTGAGACTACTATTTTTGGAGAGGTTTGTTGGTTATAAATATGTATCTACGTGATGTTAACTCGGTTCAAATATGACTAGAAGTGACATTGAAATAAAAGAACAATACTTAAAATTAATTAGTTGGTTAAAATAACATCATAATTAATTAATTATGTAATTAATAATATTAATATGTACAAGGAAAACTTGACTTAAATTTGATAATCACAACTTGATTCGAAATCTTGTAAATAAACGTGGAGGAAGAATAATCTTACTAAAGAGGTCGGCAAGACTTTTTTTATTCAATAATTAAAAAAGAATAGTTAAATGAATGTAATTTTTGTTATAGGATATTTTGCATGTACTAATATGATAAATAAAATGTTTATTTATTTAATAAAAAAATAGCTACATTTTTTTAGCAGACAAAAAGTGGTTAGATGATTATATAATTTTTTTACTACATACAAGTCATTTAAATTAAAGTGGAGATAAAATTGAGATTATAGTATTAAAATGATGATTTAGTTTATGGAAGAATAAAAAAAGGTAGCCACTCGTTGTAAAAAAAGATCTAGTTGCTTGGTTATCATAATGACATAAGAAGTTGAAAGTTTGAAGTTCCAACCAACCATTAATATTTGGACTATTGGCTCTCTTCATCTTCTTATCCACACCTCACCTATCTGTCCCATTATTTTGGATTTGGATAACCCCAAGTTTCAAATGCAACTGCATATTCTCATTTTTACTATCTACTACTACATTTGTCTATTTTCTTGGTACATTTTATTATTTTTTTCATATATATTATTATCTTTCTGGCTCAATTAATAAGACTATTTTGAAAAGAAAAAAAATTTAATGAAGACTGTTTTTGAAGTTAATTTGTCTCTTTTTCTGTAATCAACATTAAATGTAATTATATGAATATTAACTAATTTTATCTCTTTAAATATAAACATATAAAAATAACATAAATTTTTAACCAAATTAATGTTATTATCTATTTTTTGAATTTCCACAAATTCGTCAAAGGGTAACTATATTTAAGAATATAAGTAATAAAAAAAAACAATGAATTTAGTGGATTTATTTTATATGTTGCGGTTTTTAACCTAAGTAAATGGGATTATATCTAAAGAGGGTCGTCAATAGGAATGACAATTAGATCTAGATTCAGTGGATATCTGCAAAAAAAAAACCCACAATGGATAGAGTAAAAACTCGCATAATGGATATGGACATGAGGACGGGTAATTACCTGCAAAATTAAGCGGATATGGGTGCGAGTACGAGTACTATAGTACTCACTCTGTCCCGCACCTGCACTTATATAAATATATTATTTATTTATTTACTTATTATATTAGTGTTTAGTTTAATTAATTGTTTTTTTTTATGTTTTAACATCTATTAATATCATTAGACCACTACAATATTTATAATTGAAATATAAACGTTTGCAAATTTTTAAGAATCTGATTATGATAAATAGGTAAATAATTGTGATTTTATGACTAATATTTATGTCTTGTTAATCGTGACTTTATAATTATACTTGCAACTTTGTATCAATTATCTCAAATAATATTGTCGTATGACTTGCAATTTCATAAAATATAATTATGGATATTTGAATATGTATTGTAACGGGTATGAGTATTTTTTTTAAATCGCGGGTATGAGGACGGGTACTATAGTTCTCATATAGGGATGTCAATGGGTAGGGTACTATAGTACCCGTCCCCGTACCCGTGATTCAAAAAAAAAACTCATACTCGTACCCGTATCCTCTTGGGTATCAATGTTAATCGCGGATATGGAGACGAGTACTATAGTTCTCCTATAATTGAAGTTCATTGTGAACTTATTTTTATTTTTTCTTTCTACAGGAGAAATCTAACGTGAATTTGTGAGTTTCATACAAATTATTAAAGAATTAGTAATATTAAATAAAATTAAACTCCATGCGATTTTTTTTTATATTTAAGTATAACTTTTGTTATAAATAAGTTTCGAGAAAATATTTATTGTCTCTCTTCATTAATATAAGTGTAAACAATTTAATTTGTCTATATATATATATATATAAAAAGAGTTTTATATTAAAGTGAACTCCAAATAATAAGTAGCAAACAACTTTAAGGTTTTGAAAGACCCATTAATCTGACATATGTCTTTCAAAAGTTCATTAAGAAAAATTCAAATAGTCAGTTACAAACGGATTTTATTGATAAAGAAATTATTTTTATTGGTTGGAAGCAACCTCGTGATGGATGGATGAAACTCAACATTGATGGTTAAAATATAAGTGGTGATCTTGTAGGGTGCAGAGGATTGCTTCGGAGATAATAGATGAATTAAAGAATTGTAAGATTGAAGTTTGTGCTGCTTTGCTAAGTTCATATGTAGAATATTTTTTGGGGCTTGATATGACATGGAGGGAATGTCTTTCTCATCTAATTGTCAAAAAATTACTCAAAGATGATTATTAATAATTGCAATATCAAGAAACATATTCATTATTTGATTTAGCGAATTCAAGATTTACTTGGAAAGAAATTGTAGTGCTGATTGACACACTTTGACCTTACTTTAAATTCGTAAAATCTTTTTGTTATAAAGTTTCCTCTTAATAAAACTAAGAGACTCCTCTTTAATAATATTTTTATAAGATTTTTTTATTGTTGTTAAAATAATATTTATTATAAGATAAATATAATTGAAAAAAATAACATAGTTAATTTAAATGTGGTATCTAACTGGCTCCAAAAATAAAGAGGCCCAAGAAAATATATTGATTGTGTCCATGTATAGCAAGAGGTGGCCAAGAAAATCACCCACCTACCAAGTGGCTTGTTTGTTAGTTTGGATAAACATGAGGTGTCATAGACTCAAAATATTTTATATCTAACAAACAAATGATCTTTCAATGGATTAATGTAAAAAAAAAATAAAAAAATAATGACCTCTCGTTTTAATAAAACGAGAAAAAATATTTTTTTACATTATTTTAGGTGAACTCATAGTGACGAAAAATATTTAAAAAGAAAATTTCGGATTAAACTCAAAAAAATTAACATAGCTAATTTATTTTGTTTGTAAAGAAAATAAAAAATTAGTACTACTATCATGGTTTGGATAGAGCTAATAAACAATTATATGTTTATCATCACCATCAAACAAAGCTTTAAGCAAGTTCCATATGGGACCGTTTTCTTTAACATGTGATTAGTTTTCCTGATTAATTGCAAAAGTCATCAAAGATGACTTATGTTCTAGCTAAATTTACTTTTTTTTTAAATATAAGTATGGATTATTTATCGAATAAAATTATCAAAATGAATTACATGTTTTCAATATCAATTATTTCATAAAAAATTATTAAAATCGAAATTGAAACACTCTTAGGGAAAGAAAAAAAAAAGTAGATCTCATTATGCAGCATGCAATATATAAAGTACTTGATACATTATTAATTATAACATAACATACATCATAAAAAAAACATTATAACATACACATCATATATACACACACTTTAAATAAAATAGCATACATAAAAAAAATTTACAATCCCACACAAAATAACATTTTGTACGTTGGATCGATATTATCAAAAGAAGAACCAAGTACAAAACCATCAAACAATTGTTCTGATATATTCTATGTCATCATTCAAACATACTCTTCGTGGATCTTGTTGGAATGTCACTAAGCTCATCTATATATCCAACATATCTTACAAAATCTTTGAACGTGTTAAATTTGCATCTTTGTAGATCTTAGTTCTATGATGATAAATATAAAATTGGTTTGGTAGTTGTGGTAGAGTCAAGAAGAAAAGTGACATCTTCGATAAAATGATAATAATACTATTAATTATAAATATTGATTGTTTGAAAAAAAAAATTCCAGAAATAAATCCTTTCAAATTTGATAAATATATACATCAAATATGAACAAGACCTAGCTAGAATAACATAAAGTTTGAGAAAGAGATTCATAATATAAATCATATGTACTATTAAGATAAGATATTATTGATTAATATTTTTTCATAAAAAATATACAAATCTTTTCCCAACAAAGCAAGGATTTGATCAATCACTCTTGATGAATTAAGTAGTATATATGGAATTCTGGGGAAGAAGTTATTTAACCACACTCAAAGTTGGAAGAGACAAACAAAATGTTTAGAAAGAATTAAGAAGATATTCCACAATATAATCATTTATTTTCC
>JBBPBR010000008.1:1324094-1336458 GCA_037974775.1 Cicer pinnatifidum
TAAAAAAAAATGAATTGCACTTAGTTAAAATACATTAAAACTTGATTACAAGAAAATCTGACAAAAATATATACGCACAAGTAAAACTAATAAATTTTACACATATTAAATATTTTAATTTATTAAGTATAATTAATTTGATTTCATAAAAATATATGTAAATGCATTCTCAAATATATTTTGTTATAAAACTTGTGTGGAAGATATTTTAAAAATGTTATTATTTGATAGAGTAAAAGTAATTAATTATTTTTAGTAAAAAAAGATAATAAAGCTAAAAAAATTGGAAAACTAAAGAATGAAATATCAAGGGTGATATTATAATTAGTAAGTCAAAGGTGATCAAGCAGAATTTGAACCAAAGTAGGTACCTCTCCAATAAACTTGTAGTTATTAGTAACCATGTCTATAACTTAATTTGAAATGACTCTCTCCATTAAGATTAAGGAATAGTGAATGTTATTTATGTCCCATGAAAAAGATCACACATGTCAATCTTACAAGCTCTGCCATAGTCAAGTTTAACTCATCCCTCTTGGGGAGCTGCCAATCCTATATACCTCATTTCCATCAAATTTAAGATCACTAAATTAAATATTAGTATATTTTTGCTTGTATTTGAAATTGAAAGGAAAATTAGTATTAATATAAGTAAAATATCAAATGTATTTAATTTAAATTTAAGATAAATATGTTGATTTTTTGTTTATATATATTATTTATATTTATGACTAAAAAAGTAATTAATTTGGCATCAAGGTTCACAAGAGAAAATTAAATTGTTTATCTATTAAGTACAATTTTGATTTTGAACTTTGTAAATGAAAAGTTAAGGTTAGGAGAAAAGATGACACCAAAAGTAGTTACTCAAATTTCCAGACGAACAACGATAATTGATTTTATCCATAAATTTTTTATATTAATAACATGATTTTTGAGATATAAAATTATTTCGTCATTGAAGTGAATGAATTAAAAAACAAAGTAATAAAAATGTTAGCGAAAAAAATTATATTTTAAAGAATGTGTATTTATTTAAGTACTTCTTTAAAGTATTTTTTAGTTTCAAATATTTATATAGTCATAGTCCTCTTTAATAGAAGAGAAAAAGAGTTGAAACTCGGTAAAAATCAATTTTATACATAAAATTAATAATTTGAAAATCAATAAAAATTAATTTTATATGAAAAATTAATAAAAAATAATTAATTTTATTATTTCATTATATAATTATTATTGTAAAATAACTACAAAATCAATTATTTATATTGATTGTTATTGTAAAAGTGTTTCCTACGGTGCATATTTGAATTCTAAAAAATTAAAAAGTTATTTAATAAAGTTACAAATTTTCGATAAAAAGTTGTCAGTCCCGTATTTGGAATGTAATCGAATAACTTTTATTTTCCTACATCGGTTTGGTACAAATATTTAACCTATAGTTTTACTGACTTGCTTAAAAAGTTGAATACTACTAGTACTCGAAATCGCCAAAGTAACACGAGTTAAATCACCTCAGTTATAATATCGTATTTTCAATTACCTTGGTTTTTCTCATAAACATCTTTTTCATTTCGATAACAAATGAAAAATTACTAAATTATGATAAATTGGTAATATACATTTTGGAGACGAGTTTTTTGATTGACAATTTTAAAAAAATTAATATTTCTATTTAAAATGCTTTTCTTTACTTGATTATTTATTTGGTCTTTTGTTTCTTACGGAAAAAAAATCAAATGAAGTACTTTTCCTAATCTTTATGAAAAAATATTTTACGTCACCCATATTTCATGAGTAACATTTTGTGGTATAAATAAATAAAAATAAACAGAGTCAAACAAAGTTCCATGATGTCTCCCAAAACAATGTTCACAATCACAGTGCTATCTATTAATGGTAGCTACAACTCACTACAACTTTAATAAAGCTACCAGGACACAACACAATCCTCAATACTGTCGTACAAGTGTTGATTTTTAACAACCGATGGAAAAGAGTATTTAATATTGGAGCTTCAAATTTCAAATCAGTAATATTTTTAATGTTTTACCATCCTCTTTTCCCGTGTTATACTTAAATATTTTTTTCACATTTTTTTTCTATTAGTTACTCACCAACTAAATCGATTCAACTTGGTTCATTATGTACATGGTTGGATCTGGGACGGTAAATATTGTTTTTATATGAATTAATTTTATAAAATTGATTATAATAAAAAATAAATTGAAAATAAAAAGATTTACATTTGAATATACTTTTAAGTAATAAATTCAAAACTAAAATCAATTCAAAAATAAAAAAACAATAAATTATAGTTTTAAATTAGAATCAATTCTTAAGGCAAAATCATTTATACTCGGGGAACCACCAACCATGTCAAAATAAATTCTAGATCTCTTAGAATAAATTTTGTCAAAATAAAATCTAGATCTTTTAGAATAAATTTTGCATCTAAAAGTGAAACCAAAGATACAATTGGTCTCGCAGAATGACTCCCTTAGGGATCATAAATAAACAAGGAGCTTGGTAGGGGAATAAAGGGAGTAATTGGGAGGTATATACATGAGACAACTAAGTTCAGTCCTAGAGGAAGAAAATGTACGACAAAGAAACAGACACTAGGAGGATCTTAAGGACACAAGAATGGCTTCTAGATTAAGGCACTCCCCTTTTGTCCATTTCTTACTAGTCAGAGTAGTTTTCTTTTTCAGTTCCTCTTTCGTGTTTTCCTTGAATCTACCTTCAGACATCTATGACACACTCGAATTTTTCAATATCAGTCATAATGACTTCATAAGCTCCATTTTTCTATAAATCATACTGCAAACACAGCCGCCGCCACAAGTAAGAGTTGAAGAAAAAGTTATGGCAATTTGTCTGTAGATACTTGATCAGTAAAGAGTCGCGATGTTCAGTTTGTGTGTTACTGCAACCCACATTCAATTCTGATTGCTTCCAACAGTTCAGGAGACACAGTGGGCTTTGCTCCTCCGTCTTTACCTCCTTTACTATCATTTAAATTAGTGCCAGGCTTCGTTCCTGCACCCCAACCCCTGTAAAGTATGATTTTGCTAGGCTCCTGAGAGACTAGAACTGCACCTGTTGCGTGCTGCAAGAGCAATTAGGAAAAAACAAAATTCACTATTTCAGGATTTAGAGAATATTTATGGGTCAAGACAAAAGAATAATTCAACGAGAAAAGAAAAAAGGGGACAAATCTCGTCATGCATCACCTCTAGCTTGGACACCAACTCATGAACTGAAGTCCCTTTTGCCCTTCCTTTGACATTAACTATGACAAAAGGGAGCTTCCGGAAGTGATCCTTGATTGCTTTCGCAAGACCAGTCACAGTATTGCTCTTTCCTGAGAAGAAAATATGGCCATGGAACAAATAAGAGATGACAATATTCCTTCCAATTAGGATACTTTCAGAAAAGTTCAAGAAAAATATAAGAGCTATCTGGTTCATAATGAAAAAAAAAAAACCAGAATGATGACATCACTGAAGATTTACCACTCACAAGTCACAACAGGTGAGGAAAAAATGTTTTGGACAGCTTTTTTTGTATTATAATGATCTGAACCTAGAGTGTTAATTAGCTATCTTTACTCTGCTAATAGAACAGGCTTAGACCTATGCAGTTAATGCAGAAACCCACAAAATAAAAAAGGAACCAATGCACGCTACAAAATAAAAACTCGTCAATATTGCATAAACTTAAAAGATTGACTTATAAAGTGTGACGACAAGATATCATATGAACACACAATATTGCTAAAAAGAAAAAAGAGCTGAAAATTATACCTATGGCGAGGACAGGTCGCTTTTTCATATTTAAGGCCTGCTTTCGAAGAAGAAGCCTCTCTCTGTTGGAAAGATATAAAGATCTAGAAGGCAACTCATTTGAACT
This sequence comes from Cicer pinnatifidum, assembly GCA_037974775.1. Taxonomy (NCBI): domain Eukaryota; kingdom Viridiplantae; phylum Streptophyta; class Magnoliopsida; order Fabales; family Fabaceae; genus Cicer; species Cicer pinnatifidum. The sequence goes on from JBBPBR010000008.1 coordinate 1,328,010, forward strand.
CTTATTTATCACTGGAGCTGATGGTTCGGGATCACTTTTTAATGATGTGACTGATGCTTCCATTGCTTTGTTATTAGAGACACAGTGCCCAGTATCAACCACAGAATCACTCTCTTCATCCAACTGAAATCCACATTAATTTTACCAAATCAATATTTATATAGGAAACAATAACCAAAAAAACATGTCAGAAGAAACCCTGATACAGCCATATGATAATCCAGAATAAGATAGACGTCGACATTTCCATTTTATTAATCAAGACATGATGTGCTTGCCTGTCTTTCTTGGTGAACCAAACCAGTAGAGGATTCTGGTTCACCTTGACGTGCTCCACCCATATCAATCAGTTCAATGTACTGCTCCTGTATAGCTCGTTGGTTGCCAACAGAAGCTTCTTTTGGAGAATTAGAACTTATGAAACTTGAACTAGCTCCATCAATCAGTTCAATGTGCTGCTCCTCTATAGCTTGTTGATTGTCAACAGAGGCTTCTTTTGAAGAATTGCAATTTAGGGAATTTGAACTAGCTCCATCAATCAGCTCAATGTGCTGCTCCTCTATAGCTTGTTGATTGTGAACAGAAGCTTCTTTTGGAGAATTGCAATTTATGGAATTTGAACTACCTCCATGTTTGTCTTTAGCCTGGAATCACACCAAAAAATATTTCAGAAATCATTATTTAGAGAACCATACCGGTAACATCATTGCAATAATATTCTTAATTAAACTCTACATTTAGAACCAGACATTGTTTTCATTTTCATATTGCCCACCTTTGTTACTATAAAGTAAGAGAATATCTTAAATCATGTGCTAAGTCATGACAAAATCTGTAATTCAATGAGGATAGAAATAGCTCACCAAATCAGATCTTAAAGTTTCAGCTATCTGCTTACTGCTGGCCTCATCTTTAACCTATTCAGGTCAATAAATTCACATTTTTCAGTCGACATTGAAGGGAAAAGTATTTCAGGAACAAAATAAAAGTAAGGACCACTCACAATTTGAAGTTTCAACTCATTTATGTTCTTATCTAACTTCAAAACATGAAGCTTCAATGCCTGCAAGATAGAAAGGAATAAGGTGATGATATTTATATCATATAAGATTAGCAGTCAATTCCTTTATTAAAAATAAATTAAAAATAAGACAACGTAGAAGATTCACGCAAAAATGAGGTAGTCACTTGTGAGGCAGTCAGGCACTGCATTAACATAAAATTAACTTCACTAATCCAACCTATAATTATTTTATCATGGTTTACCATGCAGGTAGAAATCTCTCCCACCCCTCTTTTCACAAAGGAAATGTAGATGCCAAATTATCTGGCACTAAAACACAAATAGTCAAATACCAGACAATGATGGCAATTTTACCTCACGACGCTGTGCCTCTATAGAACGCTTCAATGCTTGCTTTTTATTTAGAAGTGTCCGCGGCCTCAAACAAGAAGGCCTACTATAATTCTTTCCACGATAGACAATGATTGCATGGCCCTTGTTCACTCTCTCTACGGCTACTAATATTCCACCACTTTCTGCCTCCAAGGTCAGAGCTGTCTGGTGGACAGATTCCAGGCTTCCTTGATTACATATTATCTTCACAAGTTCCCGATATTTCCAATGAAGATGCATATTTTCTACTGTTCCATCAAAAACCCCTCGTCTTCCTGAGAATTAAGAGAATTATCAGGAACAAATGTTATCTAAGTCAAATTTTGCTTTAAAGGTCTCAAATATTTAGAATAATCAAATATCTCATTGTGATTTTCAAGCATATTAAGAGTCACCTAGCAACAGGAAAGGCTTCATCTTCAAGCCAATCCTCCGCAACATGTATCTCTCTTCTTCAGTAATACCCTCTTTATCTATTTCTTGTTCTTGAGGACTCTCTGCCTTTTCCAGATTTGCTAGAAGTTTTTCGGCCTTTGCTTTCTTCTCTAATGCCTGTATGTGAAGGCTATACCATCAGTAACTCAAATAAGAAGTGAATAACAGCAAATTGGAAACGGTTAATCAAATCATACCTGTGACAATTTGATACTAGTCCTTTTAATAGCAGCCTTAGCCTTCGTCATTATTCGTTTTTCAATTATTTCTGTATCTTTAAGGAAAGTCATATCCTTTGCTTCAGAATGTGGAGAGACTGTAACTGATGAGCTGTTTTCAGCCTTCACTTTATTTATTAAAACATTCCTCCTCTGTTGAATTGCTGAAGACGCTGCTGCAGGCAAGAAGTCCTTTCCTCTATAAATGACAATAACTTCTTTATCCCGAGAAAGGAGAGTTCCTCCAGTCAAATGCTGCAGAGAAATAGATCTTTTACCATTATATTTAAACTTTGAGAAAAAGGGTCATGCACTGTCCGTGTAAACTAGTTTTACACTGACAGTGAATAATAACCATTGACTTCATTCTCTCACTAAATAATTACACCCACCATAATTAAAAAACCACTCAATCAACGGTTCGAGATTGGCTGTCAATGTAAAACTTTTTACACTGACAATGCATGGTCATTAAACCCTTAAACTATATGTGCAAAATTTCATAAAATTGAAAATAATCAGCAAAAATGATGACTGACCTTAATCTCTTCAGCCATTATCTTATTGCTAGTATTCTGTACACCTCTTTTTACTGCAATCTTGGCAATCTCACATCTTTCCCAGAGCTTGATAATCGCAGCAGCCAATCCTTGAAGTTTCCTATTTCTACCTGTAAAACAAAATAACAATCAAAATTAAGCGCTTACTGAATAAGAGCTTGTCCTAGAAGTTCTTACCTATAAACTATTTCTACAATTGAAGATGGAATTAGGTTAAACTGTTTTAATATAAGTTATATTTGTTTTCATGAGCTAATTTAGAGAGTTGATCGAAATAAACTGAAAACATCTTAGGAACATGACAAGCTATTTTTTTAAGATCCCTCAAACACTTAGATAATAACTCCTTCCATAAGATAAGCTCAGATAAATTGTAAATAAGTTATTCCAAATGCACCCTGTCAGATAAGAAATGTAGGACAAACTGACCTAATGCAAAATGGCATGGTAAAGGTCTGCCAAGTCTCTTCAATGTGGTCATTTCATCATCCGTTAGATTAGACTTCACACCATATGGAAGTAGGCGAAAAGGCTGCCTAAATCCAGGAATAACAGCAGGTAGAAGATCAGCATCGACAGGCACAGGGTCATACCCCCACCAATCAGTAAATCGAGGCCCGAGGCCCTCTAATAAGCTGTCTACTTCTTCTAAAAGCTCTGTCTCACCTGGCAATTGAAATCTCACTTTATTAGGAGTACCAACTCCTTGTACCAGAGCTGGTTTTACAGTTCTGATGTTTGAACTTTGACTAGCATGTGTGGTTGAATTCATTTCAGATGAATAGCTCTCTCTTTCATCACAATTTTTATCATCACCATCCAAATGTTGCAAAGCATCATTTATGTTGTCATCTCTCAAAACTGTATCTGATAGGAAGTAAGGATACTTATAATCAATTCCTCTGTACAATATTATCTTACTTCCAGATCTCCAAACCACAAGTCCTCCAGTTTTTCTCTGAAAATGACAAAAATATTGTAAGCTATGATGAGATTATTGTACATGGGGCACCCTAATCATATTGACAAATGAAAAAACAAAAAAAAATTCTCAAACCAATCACGTCCAAATTTCTCTGTTTTTTTAGTACATAATTGAAAACAGAAAATAAAGTGAAGATAGGGTGATATTTTGGCAATTAGACGTAAAAGTAGAAAGAAAGAGAAAACAAAACGAACAAAAATCTTGTTTTAACAATATCCTTCAAAAGATCTTGGAACCAATAAGTAATATGAAAAACAAGAAGCCGTTTTCATAATTACAAATGAATACATACCACCTGAAAATGGGGGGAAAAGTCACTTTAACAACTCGACACCCCCAACTTATCAAACTGTAAATGGTAGGGTCAAATTTAATCGCTTGGGTATGACTGCATGGGCAAAGAACTTGCCATAGGAATTGCTTACAAGGTTCTTATTCAGTTCTTAAGAAGTATCACAGAGCATGTCCAGCCGACAGTCATGTGTGAAAACCGTTCTAAAATAAGCATCTGGTTCTTAACATTAAAATGTACTTTCCATTAATAGCACTTTAAGTTGTAGGAATCATTTTAAGTTCTTAATGAGTTGTATCATTAAAGTGGAAAGTTACTAAAGTTGTTAAACTTGATGTGGCATGGTAGGGCCTGTTAAAAACCAGTTAAGCAACTCAAATTTAGTTGCAGTATTGGAAATGATCTAAGAAGTCGACATGCACATTGGTAATTTTATGGGTGCATTGCAAAGTTCAAATAGTATTTTGTACAATCACTTACAATTTTGAGGGAGATTTCTAGCATTATAGCCCAAAATATAAGAAGATAAAAAAAGAGCAAAGTTTTCTTAACATATGTCCACCTACAAAACACAAACATGAAAGTGAACATAGATAAGATAATAACATAATACACAAAATTCATATAATCATTAAATAAATAAATAAATCAATATTTAAAAATTAACTGCAGTTATTGTTGATAAAAAGTGGTTTATGTTATTATTGTGGCATTCTTATTTATACATCAGTATAAAAGTTCAAAAACATATATTTATACAACCAACTGAACTTAATATCCATACTCTGACAATGTCAACAAGGTTTAAACAAATTCTTACATACAACATTCTATCATAGTTTATCATATTGTCACACATTATAATATTTAACTCTAAAAATCGTTCCAACAGAAACAAAATGTTACATACTTGTTCCCACTAAGGATGTATACATACTTTACAAACACAAACTAAAATATCCAAAATATCCATGTGTAGTTTCATTTTCAAGACATTAATCTTGATTCCAACTTCCAACACAGATATAATACCACATAACTTCAAAGTTTGAAGTGTTTGTGCTACTTTACTTTTATGGTACAACACTGACACTTCATATTGAAGACAAATTTGGGGTCCAACATATGTCAATATCCAACACTAATACGACACTAACACATATATTTACTGCAATTTTCTTAAATTATTATTGGTGTCTACATATCAGTGTTAGACTACAAATGTCATGTATGTGTATGTGTTTCATAGTTCATTACTTAACACAATGTTGGTTCAATTTATCCCAATACAAACCCAATTTCACTGATGAGTATCACTAACCTATCCAATTATCCGTCCAATCCAAACAAGTGAAATCAAACAAAAAATAAAAGTGAAAAACTATGTCATGAAATGAGAAACTTTTTCAACTTTTTTCTAATTTATTTTACCTCCAATATGTCATGAGTTCTTTTCATATTAATTCTGCAAAGATCCTCACAAACAATCCTGACAACCTCAGAACGCCTCCACCGTTCATGAATTCCATTAACAATCCCTTCTGTAATCCCAGCTTTCCCAACCTTAATCTTCTGTTTCATCTCAAACCCTAACTTCGTCAACCTCATAATCTCCCCATCCGTAAGACTCAACTCCGCAAGCGTCGGAACTCTCCTCTTCTTCTCCTCCCTCGCTTTCTCCCTCTCCAATCGCTGTCTCTCCACTTCATTCTCGCTCAATTTCTCGATTCCCGCTCCAGGAAAAGGGACAGGATTCTCCGGCGTGCTCCAACTGACGTCGAGTGTGTGTCCAACGCGGTACTTCGGGAGATTGTGTGGTAACGGAACGAATATTTCACCTGCGATGGTGGTAGAGGTGGTGTTTTTGGTGGTGGTGGTGGATTGGTCGGTTGTGATACCGAGGGATTGGAGTTTGTCGGCGATTCGTTGAATGGCGGATTCGGGGAGAGTTCGGGATTTGGAAGCGGAGATTCGGAAAATGAATTTGGAGGAGTGTGTTAGGGTTTTTGATTTGGGGAAGAAGAAGAATGGAGAAGAAGTGAAAGTGTGGAAGTGAGTGGCGGGAAGCAACATTTCAAGATAGTTTCATGGATCGATGGATAACGAGAACTTGTAATCTCCAGATAAAAATAAAAATGGAGTGGATTTTTTTATTTTTTATTATTTATTTATGAATATACAAGTCATCATTTAACAACATCACACACTATGACTTTAATAAATAAAAACTAAAGTATTTAACATTATTATTAAACTTTGGCCAAATATTCTCAATAAAAGTAATTGACATTACACTTTCAAATTTCACACCAAACTCTCATATCATTTAACTATTTTCTAATTTTGTCCTCACATGGTTTCATAATACTTAGGAGAGAAGCATGGTTTAACTAAAATCTCAAGAGGGGTAGCTTTTTCATTTCTCATTCCAAGGTTTTCAGTCATCCCGGTTCACTAGATCCATACTATATCAAAAACTATACTATATTAATATATATATATATATATATATGGAGACAAAATATACATATCAATGTTGTGGCTTTGTTTATAGTATCAGCATCAAAACCATCGATTGTAACACCATGAAGCATTGAAATCATCATATCCATAAAATCTTGGTCTTTTTCACCCAAATTACCCCTCATTTTGTGATGTTCCACTAACCACTCGTCTAAGACTATGTCCAATTCTTTTGCAGTTTCTTTCATTGCTTTTACACCCAATTTCATCCATCTTAGCAGCATCAGCTACTGTACACACTCCTAACATATGCATAAATTCTCTCAATGCTCTTTACTATTTTTTCTGCTTCTTTCTCCTTTATCATGGATGTGTCACCAAATAATCTCTTCCCAGCCATAGTTTGGAAAACTATATATTTATTTATATTAATCAATTTATTAGATATACAACAACAAATTAATCATTGTCCAAAATAATTAGCTTTAATCAATTATTAAATAATCAATTAGGAAAATAAAACTTTAGTAATCTAACAATATATAATCTTATAAAAATATGAGAATTTTAAAATAGTATTAAATACCTATATTGAACACCAACTGGGTGAACCACTGCTTTATCTCCACCAACAAGTAGCCAGAATCATTCTTTGAACTAGACCAAACATGGAAAAGTTTTTTAATCGAAGATTTAACTTGGATAACTCGAACATGACTTAGTAGTTCCATTAGACGATTCGAAAGAAACATAGTAACAATTTTACGCGTTTCGCACCAAAAACGACCATAAGGTGCAAATCCAAAGCTAGCTTGATTATAAGCTATATGTTTAATTGCAACAAGTTCAGAACTAGAGGAAACAACAAGGTCATTTATGGTGTAACATTATTTGGCCATTTCCCAATTACTAAGTACCAAAAGCACAATTTGAACCAAGTTAATTTTATGGTGAATAAGGGTCCATATTTGTTAGCCATGGTGCCTAATCTTTTATGAGGTGTTTTGGAACCAGCCAATACTAAGAGGTGACCTAGTATTGGCCATGCACCTGAGGCCATAGGCGGTTCTCTACCCTTATTACCAACTTTGGAAGGACAAAAATGGAATATTGAAAAAACTAAGAATGTTAGAGAAAGAAATGCTATTGTTGTCACATTTTGGAAATTTAAAACTAAATCCATTTTGGATAATTGAGTTTTGGGTGTGGAATTGCTAGAAAAATTTGTATATGTGAATGTTTTTGGTATAGTTCTTTATGCATTTATAAGTTTATAAGTACGTATACGATAAATAAGCCGTTTAACAATTGACATTTTTATTGTTTGTAGATGAAATGATAAATATCAACTGAAAATTACATTCAATTGTGAGATTTTTGGTTTGAATCCGAGACATAATATCAAATCTAATAATATCGACATTTGTTAGTTGAACTAATACTTAAGGACAAACAATCGATATTTTATTAGCAATGAAAATTTAGAGAAAAAAAAATATATATTATATTTGTTTTCTAATTTCTAATTTATTTAATATCATAGGAGAATTAGAGATGTTTATTTTTTTATTAGACTATTGGCTCAATAATAAAAATCACGAGAATCTGCTATATATTTATATTTTTGAAATATATTATCAATTTTTGTTAAAATTTTGAGTGACTTTTAAGATAAACAAACATCATCTCAAAAATGGTTGGTTCATTGTTGCATCAAACTTAAATGATATATTTGTGATGGTTTAAGGTTGAAAAGGAAATTACATTAAAATAAAAGTTACATAGAAAGAAAATTGAGTCCAGCACCTAAATTTAAGTGTATGAAACAAACAAAAAAGAAAGACAAGGGAAGATAGTAACCCAATAGAATCTAATTATAAAAAGTGTTGCATGGGAAGAAATTGTTACCTTAGTTGATCACATTATTTGATTATTAGAATACATAATAATAAAATACGTTAGTGAATGTTATTTTATTAGTGTGGTTGATCGTATTATTATTATTAATTAGTTTATGCTGTCAATTAGTGAACATTTTGTAATTGTATCGTTAGTTTAAAATTAACTTTTTTTTTTTAACTTTTTTATTAAAATAAATGA
>JBBPBR010000008.1:1336585-1349444 GCA_037974775.1 Cicer pinnatifidum
AGTGTAAATTATTTTTACAGTATCAATTAATTATAATTGTCTTATCATTAAAAATATTTAATTTTTATTTTAATTATTTTAAACATATAAGTAATTGTGATTGATAGTATCAACTTGGTACTTTTAAATCTTCCTTTAGAATACTTTTTTTAAATCATCAATAAAAGTTCTACAACAAATAATTAAAATTAAAGGCATTTCTTAAAAGAGCAGAGGTTTGGATGATACGAAAATGTGTTGGATCAATTGAGAGAAAGTTTGTTTGTCTAAATAAAGAAGTGGTTTCAGTGGAAAAAATAAATAGAATTACTATTTAATTATGCTTTGTTGAACAAAGAAGAAAGTGGAAATGTATCAATGAAACATATATGGTGTGGTTTGATCTCTTGAATTTAGATATGGCCCTTGATAGAGAATGTTTTATTTAGAAATGAGTCTTAGTGCATAAAAAAACACAATTTGGTTAAGTTTAATTATGAACTAGAAGGCATGTTGTTTGGAATTAAATTGAATGGGAATATAAGGTACATGTTCAAATGGTTATTGGAGAACTCAAGTTCATTTATCATTACTTCTTGTCACAAATTCTTGGGATCTTAAATATGCATGATATTCTAAATAAGGATATTGTGGGGGTGATTCAACAATTATGGGTGAATAATATTTATTCTAAAATTGGGATATTTGGATGGCGGTTACTTAAAAAACAAATCAGCAACGCAAAAGGAGCATTACTAGATTGCTTATAGTTGATCAACCATGAATTATTAGTTAAGATATTTAATTTAGTATTTTGATAAGTTAGTTGATATTTTAAATTTCTCTATACATTTTAGTATTTTTTTAAGATATTTGAGATTATATCGGTTATGATTTATTTATAATAACATATTAAGTATATTATATCCTTTTGAAAAATCAATCAATGAAAACATAATATTTTATGTTAAAATCTCTATTTTTGTTAGTCTCTTTATTAAAGAGCCTAACAATTTAGTTCACATTGAACTTTATATTCAAGATATAGAGATTGTATTGCAATGCAAATTGGAACGAATTTGATTTTATCTCACTCACATATTTGTTCACCCCCATTAAATACATTATTGAAAACTAAGATTTAGTAAAAAAATCAGAAAAAATAGTAAACGTTAGAGTTAGATGAACAATTATCTTTAATTTTTATCGATAGAATAAAATGACCATAATAAAATAATTTGGCCCGTTGCTACAAACCCAAATTAGTCCATTGGATTTTTGTGAAAGTAGCACAATTCATTGGTGGCTTGCGAGAATTGCATTAATGAAAAATCTAAAAGATGCATGGATTGTGCTTTTGTTTAAGGGGCTAGGCATGGTTGAGATTGTTATACCATTTTTTTCAATTTTTATCATAAAAAAATGTTGCAGCATGACATACTTAGAATAAATTTTTATGATTTTAGTCGATTTTATTTAAATTTTTTTTACAAAATTTATCTTTTAAAAATGTTATAAAAATAAAATAATTTAGGTTACATACTTTTTTTAGTTACTATAAAATTTTAAAATTTTGTTTTTAGTTTTTTTAAAAATACTATTTTTTAGTCTTTACAAAATTATTATAAAAGCATTTTTAGTTTCTATAACAATATATATTTTTAAATAATTTTTTTTAAATATATTTGTAACATTGTAAAATATTTATCCATATAAAATAAATTTACAATTTTATTTCTAAATTTATATTTTTGTTATTTTTTATTTTGAATTTATGACGTTTAAAAAATTTATGTGTAATTCATCTTTAAGTTAATTTTTTTTATTCATGGAAATTTTTCTATAATATTTTAAACATCTTTTAAAAGATCATTCAAAAACTTTTAAATTAAAGAATAAGTAAATATGATTTTTTCAATGAAAACTAAAATTGTTTGTAGAATTTAAAATTGTGGTTTTTATTTATAGAAGTTAAAAAATAATTTTTTCAAAATTTTATAATAATTAAAAATTTATTTAACCTAAATATTTTAAAAAGTAATTATTTCCTCCCATCTTTTATTGGCATGATATTTTTAATTTATTTCCCTTTTGAAAAGTACCATGACATAACTTGATGAGCAAGGATAATAATAAAAATTAGTTTTAACTGTGAAATAAGTTCAACATGAGAATTCTCAAATACACTAAAAATACTAGAGCAAAAAATATACTAAAATTTAATTTTAAATCTTCATAATTAGTTTTAGTTCTCTAAAAAATAATCTAATATGCACTTAGCGTCATTTGATAATTCAGTGAGGATAAAATTGATTTGTTACTTAATTAATTTTAATTAAAACTGAATTGAATACGTAAAAATTTATGTTATTAGTCGTTTTCACAAATGACTTTACGTTAAGATGAATTTAATAAAATAAATAAATAAAAATACTAAAAGTCAACATAGTTCTTTGATGTCGTCTTTTATAATTTTAAATTACACTATATGAAACTCAACTATAGTTGCAATGTTGCAACACGGGTGCAGCGGTGGAACCTTATCCCCTTGGCCTCACCAAACTATTATCCTTGCGCATCAAGCTATTATATCTAGAATATGTATATAATATAATATTAATAAATAATTGAATATATAGTTTTGTCTATAGTTCAAAAATAACATAGTTCAGAGCAGATCAAAGGCAAAGCAGCCACGTTTGAAGGAAAAAAGAATCGTTGTCAAACTTAAATTCTTAAAGAAAAGTAGCTGAATTATTGTATATTATCCTTGCACATCAAGTAACGTCATTGCGCATATTGCTCTTGAATAATGTAAATCTAAATACTCTTTAATTTTTAAGAAAAACAACTATACACTAAACAAATTGTATATTGTTGGTTAATAATTATTATTTATTTAATTATTTTACTATATAATTATAACTTCAACTAATTGATAATTATATAATTTATTATTTATGTTGATATAAAATTATATATATTGACCGTACATGTTTATTAAATCTATAATTTAATATTATACACGCATATTCTTAAAAAAGTGATAAAGACATTCAATAATTTCGTTTTGCCTCTTTGGACGCCACTTTTGACGATTAATTGATGAATAATTTATATTGCTTTTATATTTTTAAACAATTATAATTATTAAATCATTAAAAATGTTTAAATTTTATAATAATTGAAATTATATTTACAAAAATTATAGTATTATAATAAAACTTTTTCATACGTAACAATTAAATTATTTCAAATTTAAATAAAGTACAGTGTATTAGGCGAATCGTACAAAAATTTAATAAATCTTAGTTAAATTTCAATATGTGTAGTAGGCTAGCATTTTTCACTTGAATAACAGAACACGTGTTATATCTTTCACGTTAATTAAAATTAAAATCACCCTAAAAAAGCATTAAAATTAAATTTGACTATGCAAAAATTTAATTTATATTGATGAATTATACATCTATGATTGATTATTTGAAACTTCAAAATAAAAATTATTGACAGAAATTTTATTATGAGATTAAATCAACTTGTCTTGTGTAAAAAACAAAATATAATTTTTTTCTTAACAAATTTAATAATTATTCCGCCGTCAAATTTATAAAATTAAATTCATTCAAACTTACTTTTGACAATTGTTGACCCACACTAGTCCTATAAAAGTAAGCATGGTAGTGACCCATCAATTCAAACACTTAAAAAAAATGGAGTTAGTCCTAAACTACCTTAACACCACAACCATAGGAATCCTCTCTTTAATTCCCCTTATTTTCTTTCTATTTCGTTTCTCCAAAGTTTCTCATACCAAAGAGCCTCCTACAATTTCAGGGTCATGGCCAATACTAGGTCACCTTCCATTAATGAGAAGCACACAAACACCCCATAAAACCTTAGGTGCATTAGCTGATAAATATGGACCCATATTCACAATCAAATTAGGTGCTAAACATGCTTTGGTACTTAGCAATTGGGAATTAGCCAAAGAATGTTTCACTAAAAACGACATCGTCGTTTCGTCGCGCCCTAAACACATTGCCGTTGAACTCATGTCGTATAACCAAGCTTTTATTGGTTGGGCACCATATGATACATATTGGCGTCAATTACGTAAAATTGTTACTTTAGAAATTCTATCTAATCGGCGAATTGAACTACTAAGTCACATTCGTGTTTCAGAAGTTCAAATCTCGATTAAAGAGCTTGTTAATATTTGGTCTAAACAAGTGTCGAGACAAGCTGAATCTTTTAATGACAGTAAATCTAGTACTAGTGACGAATATGTGTCGGTGGAATTGAAGAAATGGTTTGCACAATTAACATTAAATATGGTACTAAGAATGGTTGTTGGCAAAAGATGTTTTGGTGATGTAGATGATAGCAATAAGGAAGAAGCTAAAAGGTTTTTGGAAAATATAAGAGATTTTATGCGTTTAATTGGGACATTTACGGTTGGAGATGGTGTTCCATTTTTAAGGTGGTTGGATTTGGGAGGTCATGAAAAAGAAATGAGAGAATGTGCAAAGAAATTTGATAAAATGTTGTGTGAATGGTTGGAAGAACACCGTGAAAAGAGGGGTGTGGATAGTAATAAAGTTGTGGGGGAAAGAGACTTCATGGATGCTATGCTTTTGGTGCTTAATGACAAACCAATTGAGGGGTTTGATGCAGATACCGTAATCAAAGCCACAACATTGGTAAGTAATAACATTTTAATTATTTATCTTTTGAATTTAGGTTTCATGAAAGTAGAGACCCTCTCATCTTCTTATAAGAATTTGACATCTCTATTGTTAATGTTTTAGTGTGTAAATATTTAATTAATACTACTAAATTGAAAAATATGCACATTTATATTATTTATTCACTTCAAAATGGATACTTCAATTTTTATTAAAAAATGAAGGAAAAAAATACATGAAAACTACATTATATTATAAAAATTTTGAGTGAAGATTCTTCAAATATCTCGTGATTCAACATTTTTGAATATTGATTTATGGTGGACGAATTACGGTAAAATGATATTTTTTTAAAAATTTATTACATAGTTGAAATTCTAATTATGTAATACAAATTAAGATCTATTATTTCTATTTATTTTTGTGATATATATTTATTTATTAGGACATTCTTCTTATGTAATTTGAACTTGTATTTGTAGGAATTGATTTTGGGAGGAAGTGACACAACTGCAGGAACACTTACATGGGCAATGTGTTTACTATTAAAAAATCCTCATGTATTGAAAAAGGCAAAAGAAGAATTGAATACACAAATTGGGAAAGAAAGATGTGTAAATGAGTTGGATATAAATAATTTACCATATCTTCAAGCAATAATTAAAGAAACACTAAGATTATATCCACCTGCTCCATTTTCATCACCTCGTGAATTCACACAAGATTGCACAATAGGTGGTTACCTTGTTAAAAAAGGATCTAGATTGATGCCAAATTTATGGAAAATTCATAGAGATCCTAATGTTTGGTTAGATCCTTTGGAATTCCAACCTGAAAGATTTCTTACAACTCACAAAGATGTTGATGTTAAGGGACAAAATTTTGAGTTATTGCCATTTGGAAGTGGTAGAAGAATGTGTGCTGGAATGTCACTTGGTTTGAACATGCTTCATTATATTCTAGCCAATTTTTTGCATTCATTTGAAATCTTGAATTTATCTCATGAATCAATTGATGTGACTGAAGTGCTTGAGTTTACTAGCACCAAAGCTACTCCACTTGAAGTTTTGGTTAAACCTTGTTTGTCTCTTAAATGTTATGAAACCATGTGATTCTATTTATGTTTTGCATTTTTATTGTTTTTATATGTGATGTTACCATTACTTAATTAGTGGTAACTAATTGTAGTTAGTTTCTCAATAATCTTGGAGTTAGTTTTGTCTTGTTGCACCATATAGTATTATTTATAAGTTGTTTTTGTATTAATTTCAACGAGAATCTTACTTATACTATATTCATCTTGGCACAATCAAATTACAACAACCAAAGTAATTTCATCTTGCTCTAGCTAATTCATTCCAAGTGAATTTGTCAAAAATAGAAAAATGTACATGCTTCAAGGTCTTAATTAAATCTGGTCTAGCTGAATGTACTGTAATCTCTAGTACATATTCTATGTTTAACTATGCGGAATCAATAATGTAGCTTCCTCTAACATAAAAGTGTTGGGTATTCAATTATGAGTCTTTAGTCCCACATTGACCAGGAATGGAAGTTGTAATGGATATATAAGGAGAATGACCCATACACCTAATGCCTTAAGGTTTTGGGTTGTGATGTGGTGTCTAAGTCTCTTATAAATCCTTGTTTAGTCCATTCTGAATTGTCGTGCTCCTCCGGACTCCCCAACAGTGGTATCAGAGCCGAACCAGGAATGGAAGTTGTAATGGATATATAAGGAGAATGACCCTAATGCCTTAAGGTTTTGGATTGTGATGTGGTGTCTAAGTCTCTTATAAATCCTTGTTTAGCCCATTCCGAATGTTGTGCTCCTCCGGACTCCCCAACAAAAAGCATATACTAAGTTAAGAAATAAAGCAAAGTAGCATAAAATTGAGAAGCCAAGAAAATAAAATCCACTCAATATTTTATCAAATATAATTGTCATAGTAGCGCTTTCATTTTTTTATTTGATTATAGTAAAATACATATAGAAAGAAAAAAATGCACTAAGGCATTATTTGAATTTAAAAAAGCACCAAGTGAGGAGAGAAAAAGACATACCACAAAAGTAATAAACACAAGATCAAATGATTTACAAAATGATATTTGTACATCTTCAATTTCTCTACATTTACATTTATTTGACAACACATTTTCTCGGTCTTTATTTTTATATTACATAATTAATATATCATATCACTCTATTTGTATCTCTCTAAATGTGTATACACCACAAGAAAAGGTCCACCAAATATTTTTATATAAAAAAGGGGCACTATACTACTAATAGTAGGGGTGTTCAAAAAAATCAAAAATTGAAACAAACTATCAAACTGAACTGATTTTGAACTAAACTAATTTATAAAAATTAAGGACCGAACTGTTTTCAAACTGATTTTTTAAAACTAGAACTGAATCGAACTGGTTTTTAATTCAGAAAAACTGAACCGAACCGGTTTGCAGTTAAAAAACCTCGAACCGAACCGGTTTTTATTTCAAAAAACTTGAACTGAATTTATTTTTTTTAAAAATAATTAGGGGTAGTTATGTAAATTTTGGCCTATATGAACAAAAAAACTAAGTTAAACCAGTTCGGTTTAAATAATAAACCGGTTCACCAATTTTATAAATCGGTTCAGTTCGGTTTTTTAAACTGAAAACTGGTTCGGTTCGGTTTTTCAAAACTGAAAACCAGTTCGGTTCAATTTTCAAACAGTTCTAGTTCAAAACTGAACTTTGCCCACCCTAACTAATAGAAGACTTGTTAGAACTGCATACCTAATTGCTCATTAACCTCTTATTCAATTCTAAAAGGTAAGTAAAAAAGTCATGTAAGTTACATAAATTCACTTCATGATATCTCTTGTGAATCTAAAAGAAAAGTCATAGGTGAAGAAGGCTTTTTGTGAAATCGTTATTTTTTAGGTAAAAAATTTAGGAGAAAAATCAAAATTGTTGACTTTTAAAATATAAGTACCAATTTTATGATTTGATAAAAATAGAGTGACTAAAACTGCAATTAAATCAATTTCAATTACGAAAACAATTTATTTATTATAAAATTATATTTTGATATTATCAAATTAAATCATTAATAGTTGAATAAAATGTCAATGACTTTTACCGTATTTTAAAATTCAATCCGAACCAAAAACAATCATAATTGAAAGAGGCAATTAAAATAAGAGACAACTAGAAGTAAAGACAATCAAAATAAGATGCAATCAGAAGCAGAGACAACAAAAACAAAATATTTACCTATCGTGTTACGTGTGGAATCTGAGATGGTAAAAAATATAATCTTAATATATTATCTCAGAAATAATTTTGAAGGAAAATTCACATATCAACGAGTGGTCCAAATAAAAGCATTGTTTTTATTTTATTTTTTTAAATATTGAAAAAGAAAGAACTTCCTATTAATCAATATGCCAATAACTATTTTCCAACTATTATAAATCCAAGAGATTTGAATTTGATAAGTTATTTTCCTTTTGCCCATATTTTGTCTTTTCAATCTCTATCGTGGCTTGCGGGATTAAAACGTTTCTATTCTCATTTTCTTGTCCACTACAGTGTTACGATGTGGAAAACAAACACTAGACCAATTCTAGTGGATAATCCAATTTTATTATACTTTTCAATTCAAATGATTGGTCTAATCAATCACTTTTATAGATATTAAAAAAAATATCAATTTTACTTCCCACACCCCTCAATTTTTTTTTAAACCCAAAATATCTAAATTGCTCTTCCCTCTTTATTCAATTAAATCACTTTTCTCAACCTTCATCTCCTTCAACCTTTCATCTTCATCTCCTTCATCTTCAACAATTTACATTCTTCAATCATCTTGAACACCATCTTGAGTAAGCCATTGTTGTTTTTCGTTTTTGGGTTAAGCTTCTTCAAAACATTCAACACCATTTTCGTTTTTAAGGTTTTCTGGGTTCATCATTTTCGTTTTTAAGCTTCTTCAACACATTCTAGGTTTAGGATTGTTTTCTGAGTTTTATGGGTTTATGAGTTTAGGGATTTTCTGTTGAAATGAAATGATGAACGTGAACGGTTGAAATGATGAACGTGAACTCAGTTCACGTATTCTGAATTTGATAATTTACGTGAACTGAAATGCATTACGTGAACTCAATTCACGTATGTGGACGTGAACTCAGTTCACGTAGGCAGGATTTAGGGTCATGTGAACTCTAGACTAATAATATATAAATTAGATAAAAATAATTAAAATTTTAAATAATTAAATAAATTGGTGCTTTTAGAAATAATATATATTATTAGTAAAAAAGAAAGAAATAATAAATATTAATATGTTAATATTTAATCGAGAAATCTAAAAGATTTACTAACTATTTTTAAATTTATAGAAGACCAATATATATTAAAAATAAAATTCACTATGTATCTTCCATCTCTTAAGATGTAGAAGTATTTTTATTATTAATTTCATACATTTGAGAATGGATTAATGCTGGGTAACATGGGCAAATGTACCATCAGAGCCATGGCAAGACCCTGCCATCGATGGCACAATTTCTTCTAATCGTGCCTAGAAACAAACTTTAATATAAGCAAAAAAAATCTTAAATTAGTCAAAAAATTTATAATGTAATTAGTTTAAATTTAGAAAAATTTGTAATCAACCATTGTTATATTGATGAGGTTATAAAGTGAAAAAATTGATATGCATGTGTTGACTTTGACAAAATGGCCTACGTGAACTCAGTTCACGTATCACTTACGTGAATTAAAATTGAGTGAGCCTACGTGAACTCAGTTCACGTACGTATAAATTGTCAAATTTTTCCTTCTTTACGTGAACTGAGTTCATGTATGTACACGTGAATTCAATTCACTTGTGTGCTACGTGAATTGAGTTCATGTACGCCTACGTAATCTCATTTCACGTATGTTACAACAATATACAAACTCCATTACCATGCGCAATCTTAATTCACGTATGCCTACGTGAACCTAATTCACGTAAATTCAAAAAAATCTTCATCTTATTAGCTACGTGAATGCAATTCACGTGAAAGTACGTGAAATGAGTTCACGTACGAAACTCAGATCTGGAAAAAAAATTTCAGCTGCAAAATACATACCTACTTGTTTTGATTCACTATAATGATGAGAATGATGAAAATGATGAAGATGTTCAAAGTGATTGAAGTTTATTGAACATGAAATATATCAAAATGATGAAGATGAGGATGATGAAAAATATGAATAATGAAGAAGGTTGAAGTTGGTAGTTAATGAAGATGAAGGTTGAGAAAAGTGGTTTAATTGAATAAAGAGAGAATGACAATTTGAGTATTTTGGGTTTAAAAAAAATTAAGGGGTGTGGGAAGTAAAATTGAAAAAATATTCAGATAAGAGGTAGAATACTTTCACTAAATTATGTCATTAATTTATCTTAGAAGATAAAAAGTTAAAGTAAATATAAATGATTTTCAATGATTGAACTTTTTGTTAAGAATGATTACGCAACTTGCAAAATATAATAGAGTTGTAATTGTTTTTTTATACACATGTCTATAGGAACACTTTGTTAAGAATGATTACGCAACTTGCAAAACATGATAGAGTTGTAATTGTTTTTTTGTACACATATCTCCAGGAACACTTCAAGACACTTAGGGATGGAAATCAACCATATTGATCTAGAATTTGCAAACCTTGAGTGAAATTATATACATTTAAGACACATAGGGATGGAAATCAACCACTTCAAGACACGTAGGGATGGAAATTTGTTTTATTTTTATTTTATTTTATTTAAAATTTATTTATGAAAGTTTTTATAAATAGACTAATAAATTAACTTGTTAATGATTTTAAATTTTATTTTGATAATTAACGTGACGTTTTAGAGAATCTAATATTATGTGACATTATATTTTATAATAATATATTTAAATATATTAAAATTTGATGTAGGTTAAATGTGTTTAAATTATAAAAATATTAACAAATTTATGATTTAATGCAAAACTTAATATTAATTATTTATATTTAAATAAGTGAACTTATTTTAGCTCAACTATGATATCAATAGATGAAAATTTCAAACAATAATCATAATAGATACAAGTTAAGACATATTTATATATCAAGAGAAAAATCAAGGATTGTGTATTTTAGTATCTATAAGAATCAAAAGATGACACTTAGAAAGTAAGATAATTAAGATAAGAGGCAAACCACCCTCAGCATATTGTGTGATTTTCATTGATTGAATTTTTTGTTAAGAATGGTTCTGCAACATCCAAAACATGATAGAGTTGTAATTGATTTTTGTACACATATCTCCACGAACACTTCACGACACTTAGAGGTGGAAATCAACCATATTGATGTAGACTTTGCATGCCTTGAGTGATGCATACTTTGAAAATATTGGGCAACATAGTCTCATTTTTAAAGTCTTACATAACCTTTTTCAAAATAAGTTTTTATTTTTTTATTTTATGAAAGTTTACACAACTCAAGTGGTGAATGGTCTAAGTTTTTGTAAATAGATTAATAAATTAACTTGTTAGTGACCTTAAGTTCTATTTTGATATTTAACATGACGTTTTAGAGAATCTAATATTATGTGACATTCTATTTCCGTTCTATTTTATAATAATACATTTAAATATATTAAAATTTGATATTGGTTAATGTGTTTAAATTATAAAAAATATTAACAAATTTATGATTAAACTTAACTTAATATTCATTATGATAATAATAATAATACAAATTATTTATATTTAAATGAATAAACAAGTCAGATAGATCTAAATTTTTTTTTAACAGTTTGTAGTACGACATTTTCAATTAAATAAATTTTAATTTGACTTATATAAAATAGTGACCTGATATGAATTAAACTATAAAGTAAATTATAGATTCTTGTAAATCGGTATGAACCATTCTTGTTTCTAGTTTTTTCTTTTTTTTTTTTTAAATGGAATTTTTCCTATATATTAAACTAGCATTGATATACTAATACCAATATACTAGAACTAATTGCACATCCATCAAGCAACCTCTCCTACAAACACAACCTCATCCAGCTATAATGGACTTAGTTCTAAGAAGCCTACTAAACGCCACAACAATAATTGCACTATTTTCTCTAATTCCCCTATGTTTGTTTTTATTAAGATTATCAAAACCTAGCAAAAACAAAGAGGCACCAATAGCCAAAGGTGCATGGCCAATACTTGGTCACCTCTCAATTTTTAGTGGCAAACAACCACCTCATAGAGTGTTAGGTACCTTAGCTGATAAATATGGACCAATATTCACAATCAAGCTTGGTTCCAAACATGCTATAGTACTTAACAATTGGGAAATGGCCAAAGAATGTTTCACAAAAAATGACATGATCGTTTCGTCTCGTCCGAACCTCGACGCAACGGAACACTTGGCCTATAAAGGAGCCATGTTTGGATTTGGACCCTACGGTCCTTATTGGCGCCAAATTCGCAAAATTGCAACCTTAGAAGTCCTCAGTAGTCGACGAATTGAACAACAACAACATGTTCGTGTTTCCGAAGTTCAAACATCGATTAAAGAGTTATTCGATGTTTGGTCTAGCAAAAAAAATGAGTCATGTTCATCAAACTATGTGTTAGTGGATTTGAAGCAATGGTTTACACACTTAACATTCAATATGGTTCTTAGAATTATTGTTGGAAAGAGATATTTTGGTACAACAAGTATTGTTGAGGAAGAAGAAGCTCAAAGAAGTGTGAAAGCTATAGAAGAGATGATGCATTTGTTTGGGATAATCACAATTGGAGATGTTATACCTTGTTTGAAATGGTTTGATTTTGATGGTCATGTAAAGGCAATGAAAAAAACTTCTAAGAAATTGGACAAAATTTTAGATGAGTGGTTGAAGGAGTGTCGCCATAAAAGAAGTTTGGGTGAAAAAGTTGATGAACATAATCAAAACACCATGGATGTCTTGCTTTCATTGCTAGATGGAACAACCATTGAAGGGTTTGATTCGGATACCATAATCAAAGCCACAATTTTGGTATGTATGTACTTATACTAACTATATAGTAATATATATGATATATATTATATAAAAATAAATACGGGGACAAAACTCTTCCTTAACCCGTAATATTTTCTATTCGAAAAGATAACTTTTGTTTTTTTGTTTT
>JBBPBR010000008.1:1371456-1400208 GCA_037974775.1 Cicer pinnatifidum
AATACTCAATTTCATCTATGACTTTGTTAACTTGTATCAACTTAGTTTTTCACTTAGTAATAATTTTAAAATAGTCTATGATTTCTTTCACCGTTAGTTAAATTAGTTCATCCGTACATTTCAGTTAATTGTCACATAATCAAATTTTAATAACCTACTTGATGCTTTTTAATATTGAAATATTGTCACTTTTTCTTGATAATGTTGTGGAGTATTTTAATATTTTTTAAATTAATTATTTAAAGTTAGAAAACTTTTCCATTAAAATGCATCAAGCAGGAAAATCTTCTTATTTACACTTTACAAAGATGCCTTTTGTATTCACTCAAAATTAAATCACCAATGAAAGAAGAAATTTTAAGATATGATAGAAATCATAACAATGAAATAATCACCCCCATAATAATTTATTTGTTTTTGAATAAAACTCCCTCAATCAGAATAGAAGATATAAACAATCAAAGTAATTAAAAAAAATGAACATTTGAATATTAGTTTCCAAATACCACAACCATGATTCACGTTTTCATTTTTTCTTTAAAAACTTATCATAGTTTTTCTCCTGCAAAAGCAAAAAGGAACTGAACAGTTTTTCTCGATACGTGATTCATTAAACCTTAAATTACCGATGATGATTTTTTTATCATAGATGGAGTAAATTGAGAGCCACCATCTATTCTATTCATTGTTTTTGCAAATATGGTAGAATTTATAAAAAATAAAAAGAGGTGGAAGAACACTTCAATGAAGAAAAGAAAGAAAATTGGGAAAGAACACTTCTCAACAATGTGATGTATAAAAATAATTTGTTACAATTTAGTCTTCAATATTATTGTCCATTAGTCAGTATATGGGACAACTTTTCAAATTTAAACAATGTAATATAATGTGAGATGCATTATTGGTTGATGTGGATATGGTACAAGAAATATATATTTGTTAATAATTTAATCAAATTTTTTGGTAACTAAGTGATGAAACTCAATTGGTTAACGAGATAAATTATTTAGAAAATTTCAAATATTGACTGAAATAATCTTTAATTAAATTATATTTATTTTTCAAATAAATTCTGAATTTTTAAAATATTATTCACCTTAAAATTAAAAAGTTAAAATAAAATAAAAAACCAAATATTTTGATAAAATAAAATATGGCTATCTCCTAGGTTCAAATTACATGGAACATGAAAGGCGAGAACATTTTGTAAACCACTAAGCATGTGCGTATAGTAGCATGAAGCATAATGGTGACACTTCACAAATTATTTGTCAATTTAGTTAGATGTAACTGAAAGTTAGTTGCACTCTTATTATCTTTCATTCTCAACTACTATATATATATATATATAAACTAATGTATGACAATACTAACAATCATAGTAACTTGAATTTAATTAACTTATTCTATCAACTCTGTTTTACATTCAATAACTTCTTTTATAATGACATATTATCATCCAACATTTTCAGGATTCTTATTAACTTTAGAAAAAAAGTTAGGTCTATTTAAATTTAAATTTTGCAAGGTTTAAGTCCGATTTATGAAAAGAAAAAGAATGTCAAATTTGATGAATTTTTTTGTTAGAAATATACGAGCACATAATTAATAGGTTAAATGGATTAGTTGCAAATCCTTTTAATAATTAGTTCAAGCTTGTTAACAAGTAGTTAATAGTTAATCATTCATAAGATCTATAAACAAAGTATTTTGTATTCATTTTACACAATTTTTTTTAACTAATTCAATGTTCTTAACATTAAATCTTATAAATAAAGTATTTTGTATTCATTTTACACAATTTTTTTCAACTAATTCAATGTTCTTAACATGAAATCTCATGAGTATCAATTTACTCTCTATCTTTCATATTTATATGATCTTACCCCCCAACAAAGAGACAATTTAGTTTTTTGGAAAAAGTTGCCTAGCAATATTGTGTAGAAAAATACATGTGTTCGTACATGAAGTATATAGTAGGGGCACGTACATATTTTTCATTGAACCATTATTTGAATAGTAAATTTGATTCAAGGGTAGATATGTTGTCCTCTCATATCTCATAAAATGGTATCTAAATTTTATTTAATACATGTAGTAAGATAAAGAAGAGAGAAAATAAAAAAAAATTCGGAGCTCATATAGTTTTCTTATTATTCAAAAATATTAGTTCTCAAATACATATATAGATCTTCATAAAAAAATAGTGAATCATTTTTTTAGCTAAATAAAAATTATTGAATTATTAAAACAAAATCTCTATTTTAATTCTCTTCTCTTGATTTTTATTTTTCATATATAGATTGTGAATGTGTGCCTCAAATCATCTAACTAAAGTTGGTTAAACTTTAGTGGTTGTGATAACTACCTTTGACCAAATTAGTTATTATAGGTGGTTAGTTAGTTAGCTCTTGTGTACTATAAATAAAGCTGTAATATAGTTGCAGCATATAGTGGTAATGTGAAAGGTGAAAAACAGAGTATAGTTAGAGTTGTAGTGGTAATAGCAATGTGTGTGTTGTTATAAAAGCAAGAGTGGAAAAACTAAGTGAGGTATATGCAATTCATGATTCATAGAAAATCAGAGAGAAAAGATTAAAGGGAGAAAGAAACATTGAGAGAAAGGCTAGTATTGCTGGTTCATAAACAGTGATAGATACTAGGAGATCAATCTTGAGAAGGCTTTAATCTTGTAACATTCAATCATTCATAGTGGATTAATCTTGCTTGCTTGCCCGTGACGTAGGTCTCATCAATTGAGACCGAACACGTAAATTCTTGGTGTTATTCTTCCCTTATCCTTCTTTATTTTCGTTTGCATTGATAAAGAAAACTGGTTGTAGGAAGAAGAGAAAGAAAAACTGTTTTATGCAAAACTGCAGAAAACGGAGAATGATAAACAGTCTCTGTTTCAGTTCTGCAGAAATGCAGAACATTCTCCGTTTCTGGTTTTCTATTTTTCTGGTTTTCTTGTTTTCTGTTTTGTTGGTTAATCTAAGTTGCAGATCCCAATTATTGTTTTAACAATTGGCGCCGTCTGTGGGAAGGGGAGCAACTATGGTTGGAACCACAAAATTAGACGTTTAGAAGTTCAATGGATCAAACGACTTTGGTCTATGGAAGATAAAGATGCATGTTGTTCTGGTACAACAAGGCTTGGTGAATGCGTTGAAGGGTGAATCGGGTCTTCCTGCTACAATGACTACACGTGAAAAGGAAGAACTGATTGAAAAAGCAAGGAGCACAATCATCTTGTGTCTTGGAGACAAAGCTTTGAGAGAGGTTGCAAGGGAACCAACAGCAGCAGCCTTGTGGCTTAAACTTGAGTCTCTCTACATGACTAAATCAGTTTCAAACAGGCTCTTCTTGAAACAGCAATTGTTCTCTTTTAAAATGGATGAAGAGAAATCAGTTACAATGCAACTTGCTTATTTTAACAAGATCCTTGATGTTTTGGAAAATTTAGAAGTCAAGCTAGATGATGAAGACAAAGCTCTGATATTGCTTAGAGCGCTGCCAAGTTCTTATGAACATTTCAAGGATGCTATAATGTTTGGAAGAGAGCAAACAATTACTCTTGAAGAAGTGCAAGCCTCCATCCGGACAAAGGAAAGTTATCAAAGAATTGAGTTCAAGAATGACAATCATGCTGAAAATCTGAATGTGGCCAGAGGAAGAATTGAAAGGAAATGATCAAATGGAAATAAGCATAGGTCCAATTCAAGATCAAAATCTGTCTTGAGATGTTCTTGAAGAGCAAAGGCTATGAATAAATTATTCTGATATTGAGTTAAGGTGTAGAATTGTGGTGATAAGTCTCAAATAGATTATTTTCTGTAAAGCATAAAATTGATTACTAAAATCTGAAAGTATTTGGTTCTTTAGCATTTGCTCACACAAGGCAAGATAAGTTGGATCCTAGAGCAATCAAATGTGTCTTCATTGGATATCCTAAAGGAGTAAAAGGTTACAAGTTGTGGAGAATTGACCAAGGTTTGCCCAAATGCATTATATCAAGAGATGTAGTGTTTGATGAAACAAGAATGTCTATGATTGACAAAGAACAACCTCCGTTTCAGTTCTGCAGAAACGCATAACATTCTCCGTTTCAGAACTGCAGAAATGAAGAACATTGCAGAAACGCAAAAAATGCTCTGTTTCAGAACTGCAAAAATGAAGAAAATTGCAGAAACGCAAAACAATCTCCGTTTCAGTTCTGCAGAAACGCAGAACATTCTCTGTTTCAGAACTGCAGAAATGAAGAAAATTGCAGAAACACAAAACATTCTTCATTTCAGAACTGCAGAAACACAGAACGTTCTCCATTTAACAGTGCTTCAACAGCAATGATGAGAGTGTTCAGATTGAGGTGGAGTCACCTAAAGATCAAGAGATTAATCATGAAGACATAATTAATACATCACTTGATGACAATGCTGCAACAGAAACAGATTTGGTCAATTACAACTTGGTAAGGGATAGAGAAAGAAGGGTTATCAAGCCTCCAACTAGATATGGTGAAGCAGATTTAATTTGTTATGCTTTAAGTGTTGTTGAAGATCTTCAAAGAGATGTGATTGATTCAAAGCAGGTTTCAGTTGAGAAGATAGCAACTGAGGACAATCCAGCTGATGCATTCACCAAATCACTTTCACAAGCTAAGTTCAAGCATTGCTTGGACATAGTTGGCTTATACAAAGAGTAAAGATGAATCAATGGCAGCAAGATTAATGATGGAGTTATTATGATATTGAGTCAAGGTGGAGAATTGTGAATGTGTGCCTCAAATCATCTAACTAAAGTTGGTTAAACTTTAGTGGTTGTTATAACTACCTTTGGTCAAGTTAGTTATTATAGGTGGTTAGTTAGTTAGCTCTTGTGTACTATAAATAAAGCTATAATATAGTTGCATCATATAGTGGTAATGTGAAAGGTGAAAAACAGAGCATAGTTAGAGTTGCAGTGGTAATAGCAATGTGTGTGTTGTTGTAAAAGCAAGAGTGGAAAAACTAAGTGAGGTATATGCAATTCATGACTCATAGAAAATCAGAAAGAAAATATTAAAGGGAGAAAGAAATATTGAAAGAAAGGTTAGTATTGCTGGTTTATAAACAGTGATAGATACTAGGAGATCAATCTTGAGAAGGCTTTAATCTTGTAACATTCAATCATTCATAGTGGATTAATCTTGCTTGCTTGCCCGTGACGTAGGTCTCATCAATTGAGATCGAACACGTAAATTATTGGTGTTATTCTTCCCTTATCCTTCTTTATTTTCGTTTGCATTGATAAAGAAAACTGGTTGTAGGAAGAAGAGAAAGAAAAATTGTTTTATGCAAAACTGCAGAAAACAGAGAACGATAAACAGTCTCCGTTTCAGTTCTGCAGAAACGCAGAACATTCTCCGTTTCTGGTTTTCTGGTTTTCTGGTTTTCTGTTTTTCTGGTTTTCTTGTTTTCTGTTTTGTTGGTTAATCTAAGTTGCAGATCCCAATTATTGTTTTAACATAGATCTTCATTTATTTTTCGTTTGAAAAAGAAACATCAACTTATTTATTAACAAACATAACTTCTCTACTTCTCAAGATAAAATCCTGAAAATGCTTGAAAAAGCCCAACAAGGCCCAAGTCATGAAAGCATTAAACAATCTTGGTATGCAGGTATTGGGCTTGCATGTTCACAAAGCATCAATTTTTGGGCCTCGGACTTTTACTATAAGAGAAAATATTGCATATGGAGCATGTGAGAAAGTTGATGAGAGTGAGATTATAGAGGCTGCAAGGGATGCTAATACTCGTGATTTTATATCAAGCTTAAAAGATGGTTATGCAACATGGTGTGGTGACAGAGTAGTTCAGCTTTCTGGTGGTCAGAAACAAAGAATTGCAATGCTTTGCTGTGTTTACAAAGAACACCAACCAACATAATTGTTGATTCTTCAAAACTAGATATTGAATGATAGTTTATAATGTGATTACTTTTATATTTCATATTTTTGTATATTGGTAAAAAAACTATGATTAACAAATTATTTCAAAAATATTATGCACCTTTTTTGGATAAGTGTATTGGTATAGATTTAATATGTAGATATTTTCAAACTAAAAACAGTAAATATTTTTTTCAAAAGTGTTTCACATATATCTTGTGAAATTACATGATTTGTAAGAGTATCAACACATTTCACATCAATTTTTTCCTAGCAACAATAAATTTGTTGGCAAAAATTCTCAACAATTTCATTATTGCTGGTAAAAATGACTTCTCCTAATAATTTCTAAAGTTAATGAAAGTAATATAACTTTTTGACAGCAATATAAATTGTTGTTGGAAATAATACAAATTTTTGCATTAATATAAATTGTCGCTGAGAAAATATAATGCAATGACAACAACATAAAATTAAAATTTATGATATTTGTGAATAAATAAATTAAATAATATATTATATGATCTTAACTATAAGAGAAAATTGATATAGTTGATGTATATGGCTTTAGTTACTACAACTTAGAAAATCATTACTTTACCAAACTCGGATATGGTTAAAGCTATGAGATTCAATGCTTCAATTTGCAGTGCATTTGAGATTTTGTCGCATCATGATTGAAAAAGACTCCTTCAATGTTGTGAGAGCTATCAAGACTTCTTTTCCAAACAATTCTTATATGGGCTCCATTATTGTCTATGGTCGCAATTTTCTTTATTTATTTCCCTTAAATGTAGTGGCTCATGTGAAATATCTAAATTTGCTTTATTTTCGAAATATTATATTTGAGTTGAGGAATGCTTACTCTATATCAACTAATTTAAATGATTAATAAAAAAAAGTTATTTAAAAAAAAAACTATACATCAACAACATAAATAAATTTTAATTATATTTATCATTTTTTATAAAATAAATAAACTTAAAAATAATTTTAATAAAGATTAATCTGGTTGATAAGCATTTAGCTTATATACTCTACGAAAACAGTAGTTCAAATATCACCGTGGAGGCAATAATCTCAATTTTAGATTAAGGTTTAAGTATGAGTTAGTCCTTGCAAAGTTGAATCTCATTGAAAAACAATTCACCTAAATTCTTATCCATAAAAAACTAAATCAATATATTAAGATATAATAATAATAATAATAATAATAATAATAATAATAATAATAATAATAATAATAATAATAATAATAATAATAAAATAAAAATAAAATAAAATAAAATAAAATAAAAAAGAGGGCAGTAAATACAATTTCGACACTAATTCTTAAATTAATGTCACAAGCATAAACCTGGTATCTCATCTCGCTCTGTCTCTTCAACCGTGCATCTTAAACTTTGAACCTCAAAAAACCAAAACACATAAACCTTAGTATTTTAGCAAAACTTTATTGAATCTCGAACTCCATAATTCAATAAAACATTGTCAAGTTTGAATTTTGAGTTCAAAGATCTGTGCTTTCTTCATGGATAGTTCAGACAAAGTTGTTGCTGTGATTATGGTGGGTGGACCCACCAAAGGTATTTAGCTTCTTTCTTTGTTTTATGATTAAAATTCTAATCTTTTTCTCATTTGTGATTTTTGGTTTTTCAATTTTTATTTTTATTTTTGAGCAAATTGTTTGTTTATGCAGGGACTAGATTTCGACCTCTTTCATTCAATACTCCAAAACCCCTTTTTCCTTTGGCTGGACAACCAATGGTTCATCATCCAATTTCTGCTTGTAAAAGGGTTTGCTTCTTTTTTTCTCCCTCAATTACCCTTCACTCACATTGTTTTTTTATTACATTGAGAAATCTTAGAGGGACTTCAATTTCAATGTTGACTTGCATACTTTACTTTTTGTGCGTGTGTGTGTGTATAGAGAGAGAGAGAGAGAGTTTAATGGGCATGCTCTTCACCACCAACTCAAGTCGTTGATTGTGTAATTATTTTATGGTGGTAGTTACAATCGTGTAGTGAGATGACAAAATCAATCTGTTTGTGTATAACTGGTTTTTACCGATAGTGCACAGTCTTTTTTCTCATATATATATATATAGGGTTATATATGTTGATGGTCATTATTAAATCATGAGTTTAAAGGACGTATATTGCCGATGTAAACTGATTTTACACTGACATTCAATCGAGTTCATTGTTTTGCATCGCTATTCCACTTTTATAAATGTATTTTGAAAATGGTTGTATCAACTGGCAAAGTAGTGAATTCTTATTAGATGTCACTGTGAAACTAATTTACAGTAAGAGTGCACGCCCTTTTAACTCTAAAATCATTACCATTCAATTAAGGTCTTACAAATTTTTTATTTAATTTCGTTCGTAAAATACAAAAACTGGGTTTTTTAGTCCTTCAAAGTTGAACGGTCGGGATTTTATATGTATTTAAAGGAAACATGGTTTTTAAATTTAATATTTTCATTGATATATGTAATATGTGGTCTCCATTGGTCTATAATTGAAATTGAATCTTAGCTTGGATATTCATGTAGAAAAGAGATGTTGATATAAGTTATAATCTAAAAGGTTTGGTGTGTTTTTCTTTGCTTGTTTTGCCTTGTACAGATACCCAATTTGGCTCAAATATATCTTGTTGGATTCCATGAGGAGCGAGAATTCGCTCTATATGTCTCTTCAATTTCGAATGAGCTGAAATTACCAGTAAGGTGATTACTGCATTACTATGAAGCTTTAACAATTATGATAATACAAATGTAAGCTTGTATGCTTTGTTAAATGATGAATCTGACCATAGTGTGTTACTAATATCAATCTAGATATTTGAAGGAGGATAAACCACATGGCTCAGCTGGTGGACTTTACTACTTTCGAGATATAATCATGGAAGACAGTCCGGTTAGGAACATCACTTTTATGACCGCTTTCGCATTATGTTGTTCTTTAACTTTTTATTTGAGTGTTTATATATATCTATGTTCTAACAGATAGGTTACATTTTGATTGCAGTCACATATCTTTCTGCTAAATTGTGATGTTTGCTGTACTTTTCCACTACCATCCATGCTCGGTAAGTATGTTGCGATTAAGTCACGATAGCTCTTGAAAAATACGGCGCTAGTGAAATATTTCATGTCTCATTTTGCAGATGCTCATATAAAGTATGGTGGGATGGGAACAATGTTGGTAATCAAGGTTTGTGCATAAATAAAATTTGGTATTTTGATATATTCATGTGCATTTAAATACATACAGACGGTCTTTGAAGCACTGACACCAGATACGACATTGACATGTACACCGGTAAAAATTGAAGAAAATAAAAGTGATTGAGTATAACCACATGTATTAATGTCTTATCGATGTCGAACACTGACACACATCAAACACTAAAACATGTCAAGCACCAGATGTATTCTCAATATAAAGTTTGGGTGCGACATAGCAATGATATATGTCTTTTTTTTTTCTCTTTTTTTTGCGTGTCTAGGTTTCTGCTGAATTTGCTAACCAATTCGGTGAGTTGGTTGCTGATCCAGACACTCATGAGTTGCTGCATTATACTGAGAAACCTGAGACATTTGTGAGTATTACTTTGGTTTTTTCTCTTCATTTATGATATTTTTTCAAAATTTCTTCCCAAGGAAAAGAAAAAATTCCGTCGCTGGTATAAGTTATGTTATTTTTTGCTTCTGACTATGCCTAGAGAAGAATAATCATTTGCATTATGCAGGTTAGTGATTTGATAAATTGCGGTGTATACATTTTCACACCTGACATTTTTGCTGCCATCGAGGATGTATCAATGAACCGAGAAGGAAGAGGTTTGTTTCTTTCCACCAGAATTTTACAAGCATCAATCATACTTTTGCTTTGTTTTCAATTCATGATAAACTTGAACCATTTAAAATTGACTTGTTTATATTGACTGCCCCACAGCTAACCTCCGACGTCTTTCCAGCTTTGAAGCTCTCCAATCTGCGACAAGGTTGATTAGATGCCATTTTTTAAATTTCTTTAGTAAAATTCATGACAATTTTTTTAATGGCATATATGGATTCATGCCCCTAACATATTGATTCAAATGTTCGTGATTGTCAAACTCTCGAGTTAACTCCTGACATTGTATGAGTTTATGAGTTACAACTCTAGGAATCAAAATCAAGTTAACTTGCTAACAAAATTTATTTTGTGTAAACTTGGGTAGAGTCAGCATAGACTCATACAAACACATCGAATTGCTAGTTTGATGATGACCGGAGAAGTCTACAGCATAATGGCTATTTTCCCCTACATATATGCTTACAATGATTATGCTCCACAAGAGTCTTGTTAAATAGCAGTTATAGCGTAGCAGAATTTGAAAAAAGTTATATTTTCCCGCGATATTGTATTTAGTACAAAATGTTGTCGATTGTAATATATGTTTTAAACATTATTTTTGTATCAAGTAAACTCCTGCAACTTCACGAGTCAAGTCTAAAGAGAATCTATGAGTTCACGTAGAGTTTCAAGTTTGAAGCGCAAAAGAGTCTCTACACCCTACTACTTACATTTTCTCTTTTA
The DNA here is from genome assembly GCA_037974775.1 of Cicer pinnatifidum. Taxonomy (NCBI): domain Eukaryota; kingdom Viridiplantae; phylum Streptophyta; class Magnoliopsida; order Fabales; family Fabaceae; genus Cicer; species Cicer pinnatifidum. The sequence continues at coordinate 1,381,976 of JBBPBR010000008.1, forward strand.
GAAATTAAAATAATGTTTCTCAGTATAATACAAATCAATTTTTGTTTCCTCCCTTTGAAAAATGCAATATCTTCAAGGCCTCATGTATATATTTTCCCTTCAGGACTCTTCCTAAAGATTTTGTAAGACTGGATCAAGATATACTATCACCTCTAGCTGGAAAGAAGAAATTGTATACATATGAGACAAATGATTTCTGGGAGCAAATTAAAACTCCAGGGTAAGGTTACTAAGTATCTTAACATTGCTTAAGCTTTAACGTTGGACCGTTATTGGATTTTACTTACCATATATGCTTTGCGTGAGCAGCCTGTCTTTGAGATGCTCGGAGTTGTATCTTGCTCAGTTCCAGCATACTTCTCCCCATCTTTTGGCCAGTGGAGATGGTATAAAGAATGCTACAATTGTTGGCGATGCATATATTCATCCATCTGCCAAAGTTCATCCATCTGCAAAGGTAGTTCCATTCATCCATTTGCAAAAGTTCATGTATATTTTCTGCTGTAACCTACTAAAGATTGAATGTTATAAACTTCTGAAGTGCTGAGGTTAAAGTTAAACAGTAAATATATGGTTAATTAAGTATAATGGATGGTTAGTAAATGTAATAAGATATTGCAACTCATTAAACATCCATTGAGCATAATAAACCACAATTTTGAAAGTCGTTAACCACAATATTTAGGTGTATATATGTGCACAAATTGCGGTTAAATAATAGATAATATGTGTATTTGAGCACCTAAAAATCATGTATATTCGAACTCAATTTGGATAGTTAATTAATATCATGTATATATTTGAACACCTGAAAATTGTGGTTAATTATGTTTAGTGGATGGTTAATGAATTGCAATATCTTATAATATTCTTTAAAGGATAAAACAAAAAAATTTGGCTATATGGATCTGAATAATTTTGCATGAATTATAAATTAAGTTTTTCTTTTTTGAACAGATCGGTCCTAATGTTTCTATCTCGGCAAATGTTCGTGTTGGTGCTGGTGTCAGATTAATCAGTTGTATAATTTTGGACGATGTTGAAATTAAGGTATGGAGTTGGATGCCTATGGGTCCGTTCTGTTCTGGTGTTTCCTGTTTTTATTTCCACTAATAAAATGAACATTGGAGAAAACATTATGAAAATTACATTTGTTTGAAAATTCTGAAAAATGTTAAAATAAAACAGTTTTCAGAAATGCATTCTCTCAAGCTAGCTTCCATCTTTTTATCACAATTAAAATGAAAAATGCATAATCAAATGTCATTCTAGCCACCCACATACAGATTTGAATTTGAAAATGAAAATTTAAAATGTTAGAAAGTAAATGGGCCCCCTAAGATGTGTGATATCTTCAATATTTGTACAAAATATGTTTTTTTTTTCTTGACAGGAAAATGCTGTAGTCATAAATTCTATTGTTGGATGGAAGTCGTCGCTCGGTAGATGGTCACGTGTACAGGCAAGTTCGTTGCATTTTATTTACCAGTGATAATGACAATAAAAAATAGAGAGAAAATTATAAAAATAAAAAGTTTGGAAAATAAGTACGAGAGATTTCCAATTTTAGTTGACCATGAAAAATTTCTTCAATTGTTTGTGGTTGATTTTAACCATTCAACCATACTGTTGCTGACCAATATGAATTAATTGAATGGTTCATTCAGGCTGATGGTGATTACAATGCAAAGCTTGGCATAACAATTCTAGGTACACACCCTTCCCTACTTACTTTCCTTTTGTTTATTTGATATTACTGGGTCTTAAAGTTGATGTCTAGTTTAGTGTTACCAATCGCAGATGACAGAAAATAGTAATTTGTTCAAATTCTGCAATGCTATGACTAGTGTTGTCAAATAGCGTCTATAGCGGTCGTTAGAGCGTAATTTGAAGAAATCGTCATTGTTCTATGATACGCTATTGTGTACAAAGTGTTGTGCTATAGCGTTGTAGCGTAGCGGAATTTGCTACCTTAATTTCCACGATCCACAATTCATAACATTGGCTACAGCCCTAAAGGTCCACTATAGTTGCTATTAAACAACACTTGTACTAAATAGCTTTTGCCGAGTAATACTAATTTGTTCAAATTCTTCTATGCAACATTGCATTTATTAGTATTGACCTTAGTTCCTCTTTTCTCCTTTTATAATAATAACTTCAGGAGAAGGTGTGGCAGTTGAAGATGAAGTAGTGGTGGTCAACAGCATTGTTCTTCCACACAAGATTCTTAATGTCAGTGTGCAAGATGAAATCATCTTATAACCTTGAGAAGTGAGATTTACTAGTTACTAATCAAAAGAAAAGGCTTGAATTTGTTTCTTCAAGGAGTGATAAATTAAAGTTCAAGTCCATGGAAAACGAAATACTCACTTCTAATACCATCACAGAATGTTGCTGGAATTTTTTGGCTTATGTATTGGCATTTCAATAGATTTTTCATCTATCCTTCTAGATTCGTTTAATGTCCACAACTGAACCAATAAAACCAATTAGTAAAGTGTAAATCAAAAAAATTGGATGAAAAAAATGCTTATTTTTGTTATTTCAATCTTGGGTTGTCAAAATTTTGATGGACCTTATATTCATGAATCCTATTATACAATTGGTATAATCTAACGGTTTACGACTGCTGGTTCATATAGCGGTTGCAGGGGACTCATTCATAATTAAGAGATTATGAATCATTTTCTTAACTATTTAATTAAGCAAGAAAATTATAAATAAATAAAAAAATTCTTTTTCACATTTCATATTGTTTCATATAATAGATTAAATCCATTAAAATTGTTTTATTTGAACTAGAAAGCCTCACCAATGTACTATTCATTCAACACTTTAAAGACATTAAATTGCTAACTTTTGGACAAATACACATTGTTTCTTGCAAAAGTTAGGCAATTATACAAACCATGTCCAAAATAGACATGAAACAGAAATGTGTTTAAAATCTAACCAGATATTGAACCGGATACACTATTCACAGTTGAGTTGAAGAACTTAATTTCAGTTTCTCTTCCATGCAATGTTTTTAAAATCCAACCAGATATTGAATTGGTGAATGCACAATTCACGGTTAAATAGGGCGGACACTTAACCGGTTTGGCAGGTCCAGTTTTTGAAAGTATTCATATATGAATAACATGAAAAATGAATGAACCCTTCTCTGAGACTATTTTACCACAAGAAACCAGTTCAGCAATACAAATGCAATTATCAATATGCTAATCCTTATCCAGCAGAATTTATCCACCAGTACTAACTTTTAACATTGCATATGAATTTTGATAATTGTGAATAATGATAAGCATTAATAATTAGTTTTGCAAAATGTTGAGTCCACATTCAAAGAAGAATACACTCCTTTGCACAAATAGAGGTATTAAATATGTACATAAATGTATGTCACTACCCTCTAACAAACCTGTTATACATTAATGAAGCAAAACTCATCTTTCAACTATAGTCCACAAAATCAAAAAGTAATCAAAATGCTACAGCAGCATACTAAACAAACAAAGAGCCGCAAAAGCTATCGTCTCATCATCGATGTCTTTATAACAGCAATCTACAAAAGTATCGCGCCACTCTTCCTCAACCAAGGTTAACACCTTTTGCATGGATGTTACCTTACATTCTATTTACCTGCACCATCTTATAAACTCAAGTGTTTAAATAAGAAATTAGTCCAAGAAAAATTCATCCCTACCATTAATAGGGCAATAACAAAATTTTCTCTTTGTTGATGTTCGGATCAATCAGCAGGAACAATTATGTTATGAGGAATTTATTGCTGTGGCCGCAACTCTAACCGGTAGGCTTGTATGTCCATCGGAGATATGGCAACATGCCCTTCTTGTGCAAGATCAGCAAACTGTTCTGTGAACCCTATTACTTCCGGATCTTCATGGAGAAGATTCAAGGAAGTCGATTTAGCCTTCAAGACAGTAAGATCCTTGAACATGTTGAAGAGATTCACAGGGTCGTCGGCTAGATTAGTGCATTGTGACGATCTTCCCTTATGACAGTACGAAGAATCCCAATGTCGCCTGTGCAAAATTAGAACGAATCTAGAACTTTCGGGCGGTGTCTGCAAAAACTTCAAAGGCTTGGGAACTTTGAAGTTCACTATATGCAAGTCGCACGGCAAGGGAGCAGCGAGAGGAGAAAAGGATCTTGGCGGCGGTGGCTTTGCGGACAGTTCCTGCGACTTCTTGGAAATGAATGCGTGTAATGGATAGTTCAAATGAGAACCGACACGGTGAGATAAAAGAGAAGGATTAAGAGGGAAAGAGCTCGATGCCGAATTTGATGTGGTGGTGGAAATATTGGATTCAACAGTTAAGTGAAAGACAACATTCATTACACGATTATCCATCACTCCTTGGCCTAGACCACGGCCATCGTCTCTTACCAAACGGCGGTCAAGCATTATCTCTAGCCATCCGTTTTTAAGGCTTGCCACACCCAACGATTGTCGGGAATGAACAGAAAACCGTCGCCTGTTTGATCCTTGTATGAATGCAAGAGAGGGCATAGGGTAGTAATTTCCTTGCAAAGGAATCTTATCATAAGTTTCTCTTCGACTCATCTGAAATCCGTTCAAATCGGAGTAAAAAATCTTGTTGCTATCAATATCAGTTTGATATCTAACTATCAACTCCTTATCATTGAAATGATTATCAATTAGCTCAACATGATATTCCTTTTCAATGGCAAACCCTTGAACTGCATTCTCACTGCTATATAATCGGGTGCTATGAGAAATCGGCGATTTCTCCCAAGCTGTCTTTGGATAAGAGTATACTTCTTGCACCAAAGGGCCCTCTGAGATCAACAGCAATCCATCCCCTTCAATAATCGGCTGAGCTTCACCACTCGGCTTAAACAAGTACGCCCCACCCGAACTAGAATACATACCGATTTCTTCATTTATGATATTCGGGGAGCTATTTTTCAATGTTATCTTCTGCAGCAAACCATTTCTTACATTGAAAGTTAGTTTTTGATGCTGATTCTCAATTTCAGCAACATCGGCTTCGATTTTGGCACAAGAATACAGTGAAGGACAAGTCACAGAACTAGATTTGGAGAAATATTTCAACTTTGCAGGCTCAGCCTTTTCGCAACCGACAAAACCATGGGTAATATAATATGTTTCCAACCCCATTGCAGGAACAGAAACTTTCCAGTAAACGCGGTGCTTCCCGGTAAAGATCTTGCTATTGTGATACCGCAACTCGGGAGAAATTTGGCTTTGAACGCAACTCCAGTTAGAGTCAACAACAGTAATGTCAAGACGGTCTACAACAACCATCACAACTTCTTCTCTAGTTTGCTCCAAAGGGTTAAAAAAGACGACAGATTGGTAAGTATTGTCACGAATACTAATCACTTTATGCAATGGCTGAGCATCGTATTTAGATCGCACTATTGCCGGCTCAAACTGAGAAGGATTTTGATCTAATTTATCATACCGGATTCCAAGAAGCGCCTCGATTCCTTTCGACATGAAAATTTGCAAGTCTTGTAACGATGTATGCATTCGAGTTCCGTAGTCCATAACCACATGATCTTTTGCAGTACCAGTTACACCGTCGTGATGCTGAAAAAGAGCCAAGTTCCTTCTAGCAGCAGTCAACTTATACGAAAACCCCATGGCAAACTTCTCGCAATGTGCTCTCCGACAGAACCCGAGTGTTAAAGCTACCATCATTTCAGTCGCTCGAAGTGTCTGCTCCAATACCCTGTCAACGGCCTTAAAGAATGGTCGTGAAACATAATAACCACTCCAGTAATCTTGTTGCCGATCAGCATAAGTGAAAAAGTCACCAGACAGGGAGGGAAAACCTTCAACGAGACCGGATCCTACTTCACCGGGTGATGAGTAATTTATTCTTTCGGCCTCCTCTCGTAGGGTTACAAAGTAGTCTTCCAAAGTACCAAACTTCGCCTCCGTATTCAGACTGGGGTTTGAATTGATATAATCAAACAACATTTGGTAATTTCTGAACTGCGCTTCGGCTTCTTCAACATTGATATAACGAAAATCGTCTCCGAGTGGAACAAGAAGAGTGTTTGTTCGGTACAAAGTAGATTTTTTCCTGTATTGATCCAGTAATTTAAGTGCCCTTTCTTGAACATTTTCCTGAGTGGTCTCGACAGGAAATTGTCCCCACGGACATTTTTCATAAGCAAAATCCTCCATGCGTGCAAAGTCGAACTGACAACAAATGGCAGGCTCGGGGCCACACGTATGAGGTATGTCGTATGAATAAAAGGGCATCATATGGACAAATATATCAGTGGTTTCCTCGGCATCCCAGCTTTGACGCCATATGTATTCTAAATTCTTATGCCATGCAAGTTCCTTCTTCAGCTCGTAATGAGTCCTCTGTATAAGCATGTTGTCAAAACCCATACGACGTAGAAGATATGCCATGGTAGAGGAGTAACCAAATGGATCAATGGCCCAATTATTTCTCGGAACAAAACCAATGGTGTCATTCAACCACATATTTCCTTCTGCAATCTGATACATAATTGACCTATGATTAAGACCATCAAAAAAATAATATACAAATCCCTAGTGCATAAATGATAATATTTGATATAAAACATGAAATCAAATGACATGATACATTTAAACCAGTGTTGTCAATCACAGATCACAAAAAGTAGTGGTTTGTTCAAATCTTGCTAGACTATAGCGTTATAGCCGTAATTTGACAACACTTTGTACTAAATCGTGTATCACGGAACAATAGAAATTTGTCCAAATTTCATTATGCTATAGCACTATAGCCGCTATTTGACAACACTGGTTTAAACATGGAAAGACAATTATCCTTCATAACTAAATGATTTATTACTGAGTGCACTACCACATACACATACTTAAAGAGACATTGTGTTCCTCAATAGTTTTAATGAATAGCAAAGAAAGCATGGAAGCGAGCATATTCATAATTTATCAATATGCTACTAAATATCAGGCAAAACAATAAATGTTATTAAGAAAACTTAAACATAACTAGACTTTCCCTGTTAATGAAACTATGATCGGCGTAAAATATTGTAGCAAAACAGCCAAAAATAAACGAAAATAAAAACAGTATATACAATAGGAAGGATAGACAAAGCATTCAGCATACCTGTTCAATTATAGCATAATAGTGGGAATTGGCCTGCATCAAAATAAAACAATTTAAAAGTCAAATTTCAATAAATAAATTGAAGATTCCACCACTAACTTCTGCAAATTATTATTAGGAATAGTTGATTAATTAATTCAACAAGAATGAAGTTACATCAGGAGTTATAGAATTTATACACAACAGCTATTGCTGTAAAATAAGATAAGAGTCGAAAAATCAGCATCACATTACCTCATCGTTCATCACCCAGCCGCCTCCAACAATTTCTAGCTGTCCATTTTTCACTAAATTGATGAATGTTTCCTTCATTTCATCTGTGGTATCCCTCCACCATCTCTCTAAGTATGACATCTCTTCCCATATGAACTTCCGACGAGAATCCTAATAGTCAAAAACCATAATTCAAGTTACCCTCAAATAAAAAGCTAATGATGGAACTGAGAAGCCTACAATCAATGTCAATATTTTCTACATTTCAGTGGAGCTTTTTAATCACTTACGATGTAACATTTAAACATGATTAGATTAATTAGAGTAAGAACAATATTTACGTAGTTGTGAACCACTTTTGTTATCTCAGGCATACCCCTGTATATATTTGGGGGATTGAAGCAACAAGTTAACTTTTGAACCATTTACAATCATTTTCTACTCACAAGTCACAATCCAGCAACATAAATTTACTCATCCACTCCAACTTATTCACAAAAAATAAAGTAATGCCAGATACACAGACACACTTCACTTCACATTAATCAAAAATCAACATTATTTAACTGATAACAGTGTTGTTAAATGTGAATCGCGGAAAATAGTGGTTTGTTAAAATGCTACTGCACATCAGTGCTATAGTGCCGCTATAGCTACTATTTGACAACATTTTGATGTAAATAATGTATCATAGACTAATAGCAATTTGTTCCAATTTCAATATGCTATAGCACTATAGCCGTTATTTAGCAAAACTTACCTATGTTAAACGCAAGACGAGTGGCAATTATTTGCATTATTAAGTATAAACAGCTAACTAGTTAATGACAGGTACATCACTGACTAATTGCCTACACTTCAGATTGAAGGCATTTCCAGTATCAACACCAACATATGTACTTACATTCAATTACTTCATTTTTCTTAAATTAGTTTAGTGTCTACATGCTAGTGTCAGTGTTGTGTTTGTGTTCCATAGAACAAGCAACAACAAAAAGCTCCAAAACCCCGAAAAGTACCTACACTTCAAATTGAAGGTGTTTCCCATATCAACACCAACACAACACGTGTACTTACATTCAGTGTCATGTATGTGTTTCATAGAACAAGCAACAACAACAACAAAAGCTCCAAAACCTAGAAAAGTAAATAAATAAAATCAAAATTTTCACCTTGTTAAGAGTTTCAACAATGGTATCAAGTATATGTCTAGATTGTCTTTCATAGTATTCCTCAACAGTAAGTTTCCAACCAGGATCATTATGTGAATGAGGAACAACAAAAACTTTCAACTTCTCATTATCCCATTCATTCCCTCCATAAGTAACACTCCAACCTTGTTTCCAAGCACCACCATCAACATCCAAAAACTCAATCTTATCATACAAATCTTTAGTTGTCAAATCAACAGTAGCAGAACCACCAAAAATCGTTGTACTACGGTTACCACTCTCACCAAAAAGTGGTTTCCTTGTGAAAGGTTTTCTGAAACGTGATGAACGAGTTCTGAAGTGGGATGTGATTGGTTTTGGCACACCAAATATGAAAAGGAAACTTAAGAACAATAAGAGTGTTATTAATATACCAATTATGAAGAAATTTGAAAAGATGAAATCTTTAAGCAATGTTCTTCTTCTTCCTTTTCTGGGTATCTTTGCTTTTGGATTTGAAGATGGGAGAATCGATTGTGCCCAATTTCCACCACGTCGAGATGAAAAAGCCATGATCTTTTCAAAACTAGGATTAAAGATTTGATTTTTTTGGATCTATGATGAGAAATGGGGGAAAATTGGAACCCATTTGGGGATTTAGGGATTTAGGTGAAGTGGAGTGTTTAAAATCAAGTTATGATAGTGGAATTGATCATGGGGAGTGTGTCGTGAAGGATTGAAATTTTTGGGAGGGTTTGAAATTGTCAATGTAGTTTGTGAAAGAGTAAAATGTTGTGGTTTTGAGAAGAGGAAAGTTTCTTTAGTTTCCACCAAACAAAGGTAAGTAATAATTTGTAATTTTAATTGCAGATTTGGTCTCCTTATTTTAGTTGAATCGCAAAAATAGTCTCCTTATTTTGTTTTTCTTCAATTTTGGTCTTCAAACAGAATTTTGAGGTCTAAAACATGATGAAATTTCATTTTATTTATTTATTTAAATCACACAATGTCTCAAGATCTCATTTGCAACAATTATACTTGAAATTTATGATCATAAATAGTTTAGTACGGCTTTAAAAAAATGAAATTTCATCAAATTTTGGACCAAAATTCTGTTTGAAGGACCAAAACTGGAGAGAAATAAAATGGAGGGACTACTTTCGCGATTCAGCTAAAATATGGGGACCAAAACTGCAATTAAGCCTAATTTTTAGACATTCATTTATTAATTAATATATTAGGTGAAAAATAATTGCAATATATTATTTTCAACAATTTTTTAACTCATAAGACGTTGGAATATTCTAACTAATGGAAAAGTAAAACGGCTCAAGTGTCATACTGTTTTTATTAGCCCATTTAAATAGTTAAACATATATACACAAATATACTTATACCATAAAATAAATATATAATTCCAAACCAACCTTGATGCCAATTTGCATTATTTATCCTTATTGTTATTTATGGATTTTTGTGGATATTTTTGTTATTATTTATGTAGTCCCATTTGTGTGTCGTGATTTGGTGCTTGTGGTATGAGGCTGAGAAAACAAGAAAGATCAACATCTATAGATTCTACTTCTGAAACTCAAAGCAACAAGTACAAGGAGGAATCTGTAATTCGAAACATAAACAAAGATTGACGAAAGATCATCGAATAATAATATCTTTTTAATTACCGGTGAAAATAAACTCAACTCAAAAAAAAAAGTTGTATTTTTTTAACTCCTCATATAGAATACTTTTTACACAAATTACATATATATTTAGTTCCTTGACTACGTTTTTAGAAGTCGATGTTAGGACATTAAATTAGATTAATTCCATTTTAAAGATCAATCGAACCATTCTATATAATAGTCTTTTGATTATTCAATTATGCGTTTGAAGTTTGACTGAAGTATTAAAGAAAATACTTTTTATGTTTCATAATAAATGTTATTTTTATAATAATGAGAAGTATACAAATACTTGTTTTTATTTAGAGTCATTTTTTAATATGTGAAATGAACAAAACTATTATTAATTGTGAGAGGAATGAATTATAATTAAAAGTTAGTTTATAAAAAAAAATTGAAGTATAACTACAATTAAAGTATAACTAAGAATCACAATAAATCCAACAAACGAGTGGGATTTCCGCACATGTTATTGCAATGAAACAAATATAAATCTCTAGTCATTGATTAGGTTTTCTCTACCTTTGATTGCATCCTCACTCCTCGCCATAAATTTCTTACATTAAAAAAGCTAATAAAAATATAAGACGTTATTATTTCGATATCTAATTATGAGAAGAAAAAAAAGTTTGTAAAAAATATAATTTACTGTTAAAATAGTTTATTATCGATTTAATATCAAATACTAAATTGATTGATTTTTTGAGAATTCAAGATATAAGTTGAGTTTTTTTTAGTAGAGACCAAACTAACAACAACATTTATGTTCAAAGACTAAAAAAGGTTTTCCTATTAGAAAAACATAGTATTGGCCTAATGGGTCCGGTTGAACCGGCGGGTTTAGTTGAAAAGATTAGTGTTGTTCTACTAACTATCAAAAACATAACACAAAAGGCTAAGGTTTCAGGTTTCAGGTTTGGTTCTGGTTCTGGTTCCTTCTTCCAATTCCATTTCCAATTTTTTCCATTATCATCAAATTGAAATTGAAATACAAATTCAAATTCAAATGGCATCAACACTTTCGTACTCATCTCGACCATTCACCCTCACCCGCATCACCGACATGTCACCCAATCACAATCACAATCACAACCACAACCACCCATTCCACTCACAACAACTGCCTCCTTCCCCCTTCTTCCGCCGCCGCCGTCAATTTCTCCTAACATCATCTTGCCACGTGGACGGAGACGACGTCGTTTCAACTCGCAACTCAACTTTCGATCGAGGATTCACCGTGATCGCTAATTTGTTACGACGTATTAAACCCCTCGATAATTCCGTCATATCAAAGGGTGTTTCTGATTCTTCTAAAGATTCAATGAAACAAACAATTTCAACTATGCTTGGTTTGTTGCCTTCTGATCAGTTTGATGTTACTGTTAAGCTTTCTCTAAAACCTCTTCATCGTCTCCTTGTTTCTTCCATCATCACTGGGTAACTAACTGCCTTACTTAAATACCTTAGATAACTGCATTTTATTTAATAGTTGTATAATATAATGTGGCAGATTAATTTATTATGCTTGGTTATGCTGTAGCATGTGTGTGTTTGGTTATTTGGTTACAGAAATTGATTTTGAATGAATTGATTTTTTTGGCATGTTTGTTTTTGCTGTTATGTTGTTGTGGAGACCTAGCTTCAATTACAATTGTGGTTTTAAAAATATTTTTCAATAAACTCTCAATTGAGGCTTTGTTTGGATAAACAATTTTATTAATTGTTTATAGCATAAGCGTTTCATGTAAGTGTTATAAGATATTTCTACAACAAAAGATAAAATGAAGTCATATAACAAATGATTGTTTTCGTATAAGCTATAAGTTCTTTTCGCAACCTATTTTGGGTACCTCATGAAAATTAGCTGAAAATGAGTTATGCTCATGTCATAAGCTCTCCCTAACAGTCTCATAAGCACTTATGCTAGTACATAAACTCAAATAAGTTAATCCAAATAGGCCCTTAACATCAAACGTATGATTCAAGTGGTAAGAAGCTTGAGTTTTATAAGGTCAAGAGAGGTTGTTCCATTGTTTTTTTAATTACAGTCACGGTAGTGGGAATCGCTAGATTGGAACAAAATGTGGCCAATGCGGTCAAAATTGTGGTTGCAATACTGTTACAGAGACCTCAAAATCAGTAGCGGTTGCGAGTCGTAATTAAGAGGTTGTTCTTAATTGTGCTCTCTAAGTAATTTGTTTTTGCAGTTGAGTGTGGAGGATATTTGGAGAAACCAAAACTCTCTGTTTGGAACCAAACTGGTGTGATTCAAGTGGTAAGCAGCTCGAGTCATATGTGATTAGGAGTTTGAAGATTTGGGAGAGATGGTTCTTAATTGTGCTATGGATATTTGAAGGGATTAGTTTTTGAGGTCGAGTGTGGAGGATATCTGATGGAACCAAAACTCTCGATTTAGCACTCAAAACGTTTGGCTCTCCTCTAAATTTTTGATACTTTTCAATTGAATTAGTCTCATTCAGAAGATATTATCACCATATTAAGGTGTTCTTAACGGTACCAGTGCACAAACGGTTGATTAGGGAGGTGGGACTGGTCGGAAAATGGGCCTATTCAATCAATCTCAAGGTGGGTTCGCAAGTGTGGTGTTGGCTGAGGCCAAGGCCGAGGAGTGGGCTGGTTGGAGTGAGTTTCATAAAAACAAAGGAGGGATGCTAGAGACCAATGGTGTGACGACAGTGTGGGATGCAAAACATTAGAGTAAGATAGCCCAAGGAGATGAAGAAAGCAGCGGTGCATGAATGGTACTGTGACGAGAGAAACCAACCCGTGTTTTTGATAGATCAGGGGAAAAAATAATAATGTTGTAATACTTCAAATTTTTAGAGGATATTGTAAAGTGCTAAATTGCGATATTTTTGTTACTGAATAGTTTCTGGTTTTGTGTGCAAAGTTAATGTTTTTGGGTCTGAAATTGATAAATTTTGAATTGGTTGTTGTTTTCTTTAGGTACACGCTGTGGAATGCAGAGTACAGAATGTCCTTGACGAGGAATCTGGATTTGTCGTGTGGAGATGGAGAGTCAGATTGTGAAACGCCTTTGGAGATTTCAGGGGTTAAGGGTGGAGGAGAGCAACTTGGCGAAATTGAGGAGGTTGTTTCTGATTCAGGGTTCAAGGATTTGGAAACATGCAGCAGTAGCAGCGCGAAAGTCTTTGGTGATTTGCCACCTCAGGCTCTGAAGTACATTCAGCAGTTGCAATCTGAGTTGACAAACTTGAAGGAGGTAACACTTCTTTTATTTTCTTGTTTAGCTCGCAATTTTGGTTGCTATGGTTGTGAAATAGTTGCAACTTTATGAGTATCTTCAATTTTATATTATTCCAAGGAGGTGCCTTGATTGAATTTTGAATTTGTGTGTTGGGGGCTCAAAAAGAAAATGCCCTTGCTATAATGCGTGAATTGCTCTTTGTGCCTGTGAAAGAAACCTATATTATAAACACACTCAAGGTAATTGTGCATTTGTGTAAGAAACCTATAAAAGTCCCATTAAGCAGGGGTGTTTGGAAAAGTTGATTTAGACTTAACTTTTGGCATAAACACTTGATTAACTTTTTGGATGAGCTTTTGACAATAGCTTATAATATATCTATATTCAGCTTATTTTCATAAGCTCTTCTCTACATTTTTTTTGTCATAAGTTGTTTTCAGCTTATGCAGTGATTGCTCCCATTCTCTCTTCCCACCAGAATGGAAAGGATTAATGCCACACTATTTTAACATGCTCTACAAATTGGTGGTTATCAAATAGCGGCTATAGTGTAGTGGAATTGAACAAATTGCTATTGTTTCATGATACACTATTTAGTACAAAGTGTTGTCAAACAGTGGCTCTATAGCACTCTTGTGTAGCGGAATTTGAACAAACAGTTATTTTCTGCGACTCGTAGCATTGCTACACATGCCTTAATAATTAGGAGGCGCCACTTTTGTTGTGTAGTCTAGATATTGACTCTACTTTCACCTGTCTACGACTCTATGTATGCTTTAAAAGAAATGATTTTATTACTCATAGACCTAGACCATTATAATAGGAAACCTCAAAGAGAGTCAAATATAATGTGATAATGTTCATTTTGTTTCAGGAGCTGAATGCCCAGAAGCAGGAAATGATGCAATTAGAACACGACAGGGGAATTCGGAACAATTTGCTCGAATATCTGCGCTCTTTGGATCCTGATATGGTAATGCCTCACAACTTCTGTTTAAATAATATCAACTTGTGATTGAAGTGGTGCTTTAAGTTAGACCGAGAAAGACCTATGATACACTGTCACAAACACTAAACATGACACGTCGACACAGAAATAATTTGAGAAAATGAAATATTTGAATGTAACTATATGTGTCGGTGTCAAACACTGGACACGTCTTTGATGTGAAGTGTCAGTGCTACATTTGCTAGCTTATTTCTATTCATTTAGGTACCAAGTATAATTCAACTTTTTGAATCGCGTTGTCTATCTTTACAGGTGACAGAAATGTCTCGGCCTTCGTCAGTAGAAGTGGAGGATATAATTCACCAACTTGTTCAAAACATTTTGAGAAGATTCTTTGTGGATGATGCTAGCTCTGATTTTATGGAACAATCAGTAGAAGGAAACATAGACTATCACCCGGACAATGGTGATGATACCAGTGATAAAGTAGCCACTTCTCGTGATTACCTCGCAAAGTTGCTTTTCTGGTTAGTAAATCTCATTTTCAACACCCTTACAAAACAATCTGGATGGTTATCGTAGTTTAAATATGTGGTTAACTATGTTTAGTGGATGATTAATGAATATAATGAAATATCACAACTCATTAACTATCTATTTTATGTAATTTACCTCTGTTTTCAAATTCATTAACTATGATTATTAGACGTTTAAATATACATAATATTTATTAATCATCTAAATTGTGTTTAAATAGACATAATATTTATCAATCATCCAAATTGTATTTAAATATACATGATTTATAGCCAATGATGTTTTTTATTGTGGTTAATCATGTTGAGGTGTTATTTTCTTTCCATTGGCAGGTGTATGTTATTGGGACATCACTTAAGAGGATTGGAAAACAGATTGCAATTGAGTTGTGTTGTTGGACTTTTATAAATAACATAGATGGTGGAAAACTTGTATATTCTTTTCTTCCTATTTTTCTCTTCAACCCGTCAAAAGTCCCCATCATTTTTTTCTTCTTCTATAACACCAGTTAAATGTAAAACTGGGAGTATGGGAATAATCACATGCAATCCTTGCTTTTGGCACTTCTTCTCTTGATTCATCACACCAAGCATTAAAGTAAATCACATTTTAAGAATATGGTGTTGTCATGTATTTGCTTGGAAAAGATAACGTGGTTATGGAAAAAGAGCCTTACATTTGAGGGTGTGGATCATCTCCTCTTACTTATCTCTCAGTAAGAGAGAGAAAGACACATTCATTAAAATAATATTCACTTATTGGAGAAGACCATAATGTTGCATTTGAACCAAGACTCGATGAAAGTACAGCATTGTTGTCATTCAACTCAGGATGCTAGCATCATTTTAAGAATTTTATGTTTATAGGACTCCATCATGCGATGGTGCAAGCATTAGGAGGAAATCTTTTAGAGTCAAGGAAGAGTAAATCTTAACCATTAAAATGTATTGGTCAATGTTATGTTTAAGTAAAATTAATCTTTTAACTATCCATGTAAGTGTCAAAATTAGTTCTCATGAGTCAAGGTTAGAGCATTGTGAGCTGAATCTAACTTGAACCACAATGCAAATCCATAACATATGATGACATTGGTCTCAACCTTTCATTTTTTTAGGAGAAAGAGGCCTTAGTAGTATGTAGTTACTGAAAGATAAAGAAAGTTTGATCAATGTTTGTTTAATTCGGAGTTCAAATTTGTCTCAGCCTTTCAATTTCTAAGGGAAATATGTTTTAATAGTCTCTAATTCAGTTGAGAGAAAAATAAAGTTTAAATAATGTTTTTTCACTTAAAGTTCAAACTCTTATTTTACACGACCATTAATATTTTACCATCTAATTGTAGTATAACTATGTATTTTGAAATGATATTAAGATATGAAAAAAATATATAATTGATTGCCTATTAAAAACATAAGAAAATGATTGTGAAGATGTATCCACAATTGTACAGCCACATATATCTTTTGTGTTACTACACTACTCAAAATGTATCAACAAACATTACAAATCTTTTATTCTGTCTGTACACTCAATTAAAAAAAACTTGTTCATTACAAAAGAATCAAAATCAATCAATAAATTTTGTACAGAATTCAAATTAGTATCCCTATCGAAACATAATTTCTCAACTAAGACTTTACTTAACCTTCAGTCGAACTTAAAAATTACCTAAGCCCCTTTCTTTAAAAATCGAAAAACAAAAATCAACCAACATAGAGATCATAAGGTTTCCACAAAAAATCAACAGAGCAAGGAATGTTTGCATCAATCCTCCTCCATGGTTTCCCTTTACCACTCCAATGCAACAAACTAACAGGTCCATGATGCAAACTCCTACAACTATCAACAACATTATCCCCTCCAAGACCATGTTGATTCCATCTATGGTCAATACCTTCAACATTTCCACCAAAAACCATCAAGAAAGGAGGCAATGATCCCAACTTATAAATCTTCCTCGCCTTTTGAATCTCCATCCATTTCTCAATCTTCTTAGTATATTCACCTTTTCTCCATTTCACCAAATCCATCACCATAACACCAGTGTTGAAATAACAAGCTTTTCTTTTTCTTCCTTCAAATTCATCCAAAAATTCAGAACTTGACCAAAACTCATAAGAAAAATATCTTGTGAAATTTGCATGACAATATTCAGGAGCACCAATAACACTTGAATCACTCAATGAAACTTTCCATAAATCTTGAATATCATCAACAACTACGATATCAGAATCTAAATATATAACTCTTTCAACACATTCATCAAGTAATTCAGCAAGGTAACTTCTTGCATAATTCAAAGGATTCTCAAGTGCTTGTCTTATTGAAGGTGATATAAGATTCTCAACTAAACTTTGTTTAAAGACATAAACTTTGAAACTCAATGAAGGAAATGAACTATGAACAATCTTAAACAAATCATCTTTGTTTTCTTTTCTTGAATCTGAAGCAATGAGATGAAAGAAGAGATTTTTAGGACATGAAGTGTGTTTGAGAATAGAATGAATTGCAGCCATTGATCCTCTCAAATATTCAAAATCAATGGTCATTGAAATATGAACAAGTGATTTATCACAAACCAATTTCATAGTATTGATTCTTTGAATTATGTTACATTTTTGTTGATTTCTGTATTCTGGGGCCTCTTGAAATTGCATAAAGGAATCAACTTTGATCTCATTTTCATAACCATTTTGTATGATTTTGTTGTGAAGAGATGATCTAATAGCATTAACTTGAAAGAAAAGAAAAAAAACTATGAACATAAAAAGAATTGATTTTGAAAGAAACATAAGTACTATACTATAGTACCTTAGAACAAATAAATTTTTTTCAATTGAAAGAAGAAAAATGAATGAGAAAGAAAAAAGATGAGAGGAATTCAACAAAGGCAAGAGAAAAGGGTTAAGGAAAGTGTATTTAAAAGAGAAATGAAACGCGTTTGTTAATTATGATGTCACTGTCATATGTGTGACTAAGTTGGAACATTCATCTATACTTTGATTAAACTTTAATTTTAGGAAACTTCTTATGTGTTTCTTTCTACTTACTGTTTTGGCTGCAAATCAAAATTTAAAACTTACTTGAGCACAATCTTACAATCTCAAATAAAAAATATTTAGGTATATATACACAAATACAAAAATTAAATTATATGATTAAATTATTTTTGTTTTAACTTTTTTTATTTGTATGTATGTTCAGATATTTTTAATTTAAAATTGTATTTATGTAAGTATTTCTCATATCATTCATAAATTTAATACTTAATTAATTCTTTCTTTTATTAATTTTTATTCGATTATTTAAAAAGAAATC